>OY744533.1:54741307-54788807 GCA_963556195.1 Sepiola atlantica | reverse complement strand
CTCTCCATCTCCCCTCCTCTCCATCTCCCCTCCTCTCCATCTCCCCTCCTCTCCCTCTCCCCTCCTCTCCCTCTCTCTCTCTCTCTCTCCCTCTCTCTCTCTCCTCCCCTCCCTCTCTCTCCCTGGCTCTCGGTCTCTCTCTTTTTCTTTCTTTCTTTCTTTCTTTTTGTCTCAACCCCCAAGATCCTTATAAAAACGATGTTGTCTAAACTCTCATCTGGAGCCATGGGCTTAATGGTTGAGCTTTTTTGGTTTTTGCCGACCAAACTAAGACTCATTTGTAATTCTAATGCTCAGTTCTTTACAGTTGAGTAGGAAAAGAAATTCCTGACAAGAATCTATGCTATGTCTTCATGGGTTTCCTTGGGTGTCCTACCTTTCTTTTGTAGATACTTTATTACAGCTAAGGCAGCTGTTCTGTCTATTTTTGTTGCACACCGCATGTTCTTGTGCCTCACCTGCACAGAAATTAAAACAAATCTGAATTAGCTTTTCTAGTTCTCTAAGAATTGGTAGTGCTGCTACAAGAATAATGTTCCGCTATGGCTCTTCTTTCTATGTGAGGCTTCGAATGTTTTGAACGATCCATGTGCGCACGCACACACTTCCTCTAGATTTAAAATCTACTTCTAAATTGATTATTTCTAAATGTATATATGCATATATGTTACATTCATTCAACCTCTTCAATATTTTCTCTGTTGTATTTCAGCTTCAGACCCAGAGGGCACTTTTGTGGATTCCAATGCAATATGTCGTAATTACAAAATGAAATTCACTCATAAACAATATACGTTTGGTGACTCTGAAAATACAACCTTCTACGTGTATGTGTATGGTTTCACCACTCCATTCTCGCTCCAGGTGAGTTTCCATTAAAATATTATCATATTGTTTCAGCTTAAACTGCCAATAATTGCCAATATTTTGTGCTGTCTGTTTTAGATGACCATCAAATGTGGGGGTTTTTGTTTTTTTCCTTAGTAAAATTTTTTTTTTTTTTTTTTTTTTAAATTAAAATCTTTTTTTTTTTAATCAGTTTCATTATGTCTACGTTTGTTAATCTCCCTTTTCTCCAGAAGATTTCTGCTTGCTAAGAATCATAATAGAATGTCTTCTTGCTGTTAGCTATTCCTGTCAATTTTCTGATATCTTAAGTCATACATCACACAATGTTCTTTAAAATTGTAAGAAATCACCCTAGTCAATTTCCAATGCCACTGATTTCAAATCTTCTACTTGAAATTGTTCTCTGCCGCAATCTTCATTCGTCCCTGAAGCCTTTATTTTACAAACTCCTTTCCACTGCTTTGCTGGTTATTGGTATTTCTTCAATTCTGCACTTGATTACATTGTTCAATCTCCTGATAATTATTTTTGTCAGGAAATGCTTCTATTTTAGCTACTCTTCCTATGATTGGATGACCTCCAACTCTCTTAATGTCGAAAATGGATGCAATTTTACTTCTATTGTTCAAGTAAAACCACATTATATAGATAATCGGCTTACAAGTTGCATGAATAACATCGGCTTATTCAGTATAACATATATTTTTTAATATTAGAAATTATTTCAGACAGTGTGTTATGCTGCTTTTCTTATGGTAATGTTAATATCATGAAACAAAAGATTTTTTGTTTAGTTCATAGGGCTGGGAATAAAAAAATGTATACCACAAAGTAAAAACAAAAAAATGATACTCGTACATGATTCAAACTACTTGACTAACGAGCCACTACTTCTAGAGAAAGCTGAAATTGTACAAATAACTTCTCTCCAAACTTTGCGGTAAATCTTTGTTTACGTTTTTACTAGCAACGTGACCATATCTCCTTGCTGTATCAAGCTGGTAGAATACAAGTATACTATATGTATATATATGTATATATATATATATATATTACTAGAAAAAAATGAGACCTATTGGACTCGAGTTAGATTGTTTGAATTAGGAAAAAAAGAGTTTGTAAAACCAGTTAAATATTTTTTTAAATAAAGAAAAAAATACCAAATCAGTCTATGTATATTCCCCTCACTCTTTCTCTTTCATTTTCATTCTCCAGCTATGGCTTTAAATAGAATTACGACTTGTGGGGATATCCCCTTTTGTTTATAATGGACTATTCCAATCTTTATATTCTTTCCTTTCTTTATTACCTTTACTATTAATAAACAGTGAATGTGATGGAAGGTTGGCTTTGTCCTGGAATGTTAAAAATTACTAGTTTTTCATTTAAGATGGAGAAAGCAAGGACGTACAAACATTCAAACTTTTTTTTTTCTTTTTGTTTTCAGAATATTCAATTTTACTGGTGTTTGGTTTGGGGATTTTAGTTTCTAAAAGTAATTTGATGAAAAGGAGCAGTTTATTATTCTATTTGTGAAGGAATGTATGTAATTTGCTATTCTGATCTTGAAGAGAGTGAATGTTAATATTGTAAGACTTTATTATATAACGTTACTGAATATTACTTGTAAACTGTTATTTAATAGGTACTTTGTGTCTAATATGCAATTAGCTGGATTTTGGCAATTACATGTTCTTGGATGTGCCGTTAGATTATTACAATTGGTTATTTGTGTTTTTTATACTTTTTTCCAGATTGCGCATACATGAGTAACTGACTTTGAGTGTATTTTTATTAAATTTATTTTGGAAGTATGCGATTAAGTGAGACGTGTTTGTGGATTAATATTTTTCCAATTCTATTTTTCATCCATTGGTTGTAAGGGAATGCAAACCAGATTTTTTTTTTTTTCAAGATTTTCTGTTTTTAACATTAGTGATTTTTTTTTATATCTAAGTTTAGTATTTAAGTAGTTACTATCTTTTAATGCTTTAGTTAGTAAAGTTAAAAGCTTGTATCTTGGAATTATTGCTAACAGAATGAAGAATTTTAAAATAATTCTTATTATAGAATGGGAGTGGCTAGATTTATAATGTATGTATAGTGGGGTGGGCTTAGTTTTAATGTATGTTCACAAGTTCTAGAGTTTAGATTGAAAGTTAGTGAGGTTTTTTTTGGGGGGGGGGGTTAAGATTACTGATTGCAAGGAACTTTTCTCTTGCCAGTGGTTATACTTAATATTCTCTTACAGGTTTATATTTTCATCATATTAATTAACTTTCATGGCTAAATAATTATCATCCACCTGGAAGTTCAAATAGTGGCAAGGAAAAGTCCAGGACGACTGGAAACAATGACGGAATCAGCAGAGAAAGATTAGTGTTATTTTGGAGTTTTCTTCTTTTAGATTAGTTGCACCACTAAGACTTTAGTGCCCTACTATTTAATGCATAGCTGGAGGGAGGATATATGCATTCATAAGTGAAAGTAATGCAGTAGCTTCAACAGAGCTCAAATCAGCAAGCTGAGCTCACTGTCTACACGTGTAACCACTACATCACGTCAGATGTGTGCATGTATATCTATATATGTATATAACATAGATTCATGTAAACTCAATTACATGATAAAGTTGCGTTCCAAGAATTCAACAAAACAACATTGTGTACGATCGTTTCTGAGACCATGTATTTTTATTACTATCAGATCTCATCGTCGGCACAAGGTATTGACACAAAATTAAATGCATATAGACAGCATCAATGGAATAGACCAACATGTTCAATTATGCAGCAAATTAGAAACGATGAGAGGAGTTGATATATGTAGTTTTCAGATGGTAATTGCTTTTTCTTATCGGTGCGACCACAAATTCACCGACTGAAATGTTATGCAGAGGGGTAAAATCCCCCCCCCCCCAAAACGGGCCACCTGTAGGCCATGGGTGACAACCCGTGATGCTTTAGGACGGGATCCGGGTGGCTGAGGTTATGTATTTGGTCGAATTTGTCACTGTTTGTTTGTGTACCATCTAGCATTCACATCACTTGACCAAACATCACCAAACTTGGTTAAAATATCGGTCATGGTCTAACGTAGAACTAATTTAATTTGGGAATATCTAAATGCAAGGTCACGGAAAGGGTGAAGTCACACTTTTGGCGATCAGTTCTGTTCATCACAGACACTCGTTACTTGGCCTATATTGTGTCAATGAAGTCCAACATGTGAATGACCTTGACCTTTTAACTAAAAAATTTGACCACAATCGAAATTTTGACAGAATTTTAATTGAAGAGTTTTCTAAATTTGATGTATAGAGCTGATGCTCTTTGATAACTGTAACCACCATGCAAAATTTAAGCCTATTCAGATAAATAGTTTTTGAGTTATCAACGTTTCCATGGCATGAGTTCAGAAATACTTCATACAATATGAAGAAGTAAAGCCCAGCCCAGACTTTGTCAGACGGAGGTATACAGTTTCATGACTGACTTATGTTCTTGTTTTCTCATGGATTTCGTATGGTCTTTAAGATTTTTAATTTGAGATTGTCAATGAAATGATTATTGCTCTTTTTTATTGTTTCTGCCAATTCCAGGCTTTCTGACTAGCATCTCTCATAGCCATTCTCTTCTCCACATGAAAAACTCTCCGTAGAGAATATGCCAACTAAGCTTGACATCTTCTGTGGATGCACATGTACGTTTTTTCATATCACACACCATTTTCACATTTACTTTCTTCGACACATTTTTTTACATAATTATTTCAAGGGAAAACATTTTTTTTTTTGGTAATTGTCATACAATGTTGTGATAATAAAATACATCAGGTTTCATGAAAGTAGTTGAACTGTTTCATAAAAAAAAGGTAATAAAACCGGTAATGGTTTTAGTGCAAATTTTACTTCTACACCTTGTCAAGAAATGTTCTATGTCTATTGAAAGCCACTCTTTATTTATTTATATTTTTTTTATGGAAATCGCTCCAGACAAGACATGAAGCCACTTGATGTAAGGAGCTAAAAAAAAAAAATTACCACTTCAAGGTCAAAAACTAGCCAACGATAAGTGTTAGATGGATAGATTCCGACCCAGAAAACAGCCATTCTTCCCCCTTTGTCAGAAACATCGCTCATGGAATGTGAGGACTAAAGGACAAAATAAGGGAAGCGAAAGTTACGAGACTGCTGAAAGTAAACCCAATATCCATTTTTTACTCTCCTAAACTTATTGCTTCAAACTTTTATTTTACCGAATAAATGGTTGTTAAATCTGAAGAAACCATTTTTCGTCTTAAGATTGAAAAATTAATTGTAAGTGAAGCACCCACATTTTTATTTAAAAAAAAAACAACTAGAATACCCATCCCGGGACGGGTAAAATTAATTCCCTAGACAGAACAGTTTTGCACCACTTTTATGTCCCCTTACAAAGATTAAAATCAAGATATAATGCTACTTAACCTTATGTCTAGAATTCTTATTCCAATTTTGATCAAAATCCATTACATGATTTTGATTCTAGAAAATGTCGTGAATTTAAAGCCTAAGCTTAAGGAGTCTGCAGAATAAATTGAAATTCAGAGAATCTTGCTTAATTGATGTCTAATGAATATGGATCATATCTAATGCAAATCTGAAATATTTGAATTTTCAAATGGGAGATTGTGCCCATATTATTCCACCTAAAAATCCTTTAAAATGCACCAAAGAAATTGAAATTTTGGGAAATATTTATTAATTCATGCCTAATACCTATTGTTAAAATTTCACAAAAATTAGAGGTATCTGCATTTTCACGAAAGTCATTCCACCCCCTTTTTACCCCCTTTGCATTAAACTAAATTTATCCCACATTACACACCCTTTCTCCTAGCCATTGTGTTCCAAAATTCATAATGATCAGTTCGTGATTTAGGAGTGAATCCTATACATAGAAATATATAATCATCCATCTGTCAGCCAACTACCCCCTTTCCAGCAGAGTCTCTATCATTCTTAATGACACCATTGTCGAGGAAGTCGAGCAGTTCAAGTATCTTGACTCAACCTTTACAGAGCAGGGTAAGGACAATATTGCAATCCATATTGATTGCGCTCACACAGCCTTCTGTCGTTTCCCAAAGTAGATTGTGATCGCTACAAGAGATAAAACTCTCAACTAAATTGCAGATATACCAAGCGCTGATACGCAAACTACTGCTGTACGGCTGCGATACCTGGCCTCTGTGCAAAGATCTTCACACACTCGAGTTCTTCAATATGTACTGCCTTCAGCACATCCTATGCATCCATCTCTGGAACCAAATCCCGAACCGCACCATTCGTGCAAGAAACAACACCACCAGCATCACAAGCTCTTCTTAAAAGGAGACTTTGCTGGTTTGGTCACGTTCTTCAACACCCAGAGGAAGAATTAATCCGCAAGTTTGTAGCCCCAATCGCTGGCTGGAGGAAGTGTAGAGGTGGCCAACTGAAGACTTGGATAGGAACAGTGAAGACAAACATGGTGGTTGACCCTTGCATTTTTGGTGTTCGTCACTGGAATCGGGAATGACTAAAGTATGCCGAGGGCTCAGCTGCCGATCGGCGGGGGTGGACCGCCTTGACGTAGGATGCGGTGAACTCATTTGGAGTCATCTCAACCCACCCCGAGTGAATACCGTTACAGTATAGAAACATGACCATAAACACCTACCTAACTTTATATAAATAGAGATAGCAGTAAACCATAGTACAATTTTCAATTTTCATAAGCCACACCTAGACTGAATGATGTTTGTTTATTTTGAGTCATTTGCTTATCTCTCTAAATAAAACTAGTGTTTCCATGATTTAAAAACAAAAAAAGAAATGGTTTAATGCAACTGAATGTCTTGGCATGCTTATCTATCGTTTTCTTATTTGTCTTTTTTTCTTTTTTTTTTTCTTTTTTTTTTTTTTAATATAATATGAAACCAAAAATGCATTGCAGCAACGTCTGGTGATTATATTCTTTAGCAGTACGATTTATTTTATTTTCAAATATTTTAAATAACTAAAGCAATATCCTCCTACTCCACCTAAACACATACACTTATTTAATTGTGAGTATAATAATTTTAAATTTATGAATCCATTTATTTTCCTTGATGTTGAGTTTTCTTTTATATTGCTACATTCTTTTCTTCCTCCTTTCACCCTGCAACAATTCCAAAATGTTACCTGTTTGCGTTCAGCCGGATGTTTACACTCTTTAATCCATTCTTTTACATTTTTCCCGGGCAACGGGTCCAGCTAGTGTGTATATATATATATATCTCTCTAAATGAATAAATGCAAAATATTTTCTTATTTATCACTACTATATTATAATTAAAACAGGTTAATCTAATTTAATTAATAAGCTATATACTTTTGAAATACTCTATTTATAGTCACGCAAAGTTGCAAATACAATCTTTTGTTTATCTAATTTGCATAATTATATTTTAAACAGTTCAAAATAAATAATTGTTTGCTGTTATTCGATTATAATTTGATTGTCCTATGTGCTTATATATATATGGAATAGTTCTGTCGATATTACCAGTAATTAATTAAAGTGATAACAAAAAATCACAAAAAAGCGAAACCATGTTCATTAATTTTCAAAGGACGTGCGCCCCCTCCCCTCTCCTGCAAGGGGAATAATTTCTTTCGACAAATTATTTATTTAAAATTCGCCTCTGCCATCTCAACAACAATCATCAAGTTTGTTTTTTTAACTTAGCTAATTATTTTAGTTTTTCCTAAAATAGCAGAATTCATTATAACTAAATGCTTAAAAAATATTTTTTTATTTCAGCATTATGTTTTCGTAGTTTTAAATTTTCCGTGAAAAATAAATAACAACAAACTTATTGTTTAATCTTTTGTTTACAAACCGCTGTTTCATTATTCTGTCCAAATTACGAAAAAACAAGAAAAAGATTCATAGTATAAGTGTAGATTAACATCCTCTGTTAAATCACCAAACCTTCCACAAAACAAAAAATAGATTCTTCTTTTTTTAGGCGATTACGTATGAACACCCTTAAAAACTTGGCAGAAAGATGAAAAAACACTTATTTTAGAATTTAGAGTAGGGATCAGTTTCGTATATACATTTAATTCAAAAGGATCCCCTCACTTCCGGACCATTCTAGCGTTTTCTAGGCAGTTAACTAAATTCTTTTGTCTTTGTTTTTTTTGCTATGGTAGCTAAATCTGTTGCGTTTTTTCTTGGGAGGGGGATGGGTCTATTTTACGTGTAGTTTTGTGATTTTGCCATTCGGACTTAGGGTTAGTGGTTAAAATATTTTTATTAATTTTCCTAAAAAGTTAGAATGGCCCAGAGATGGAGCATGATTTTATGTTAAATATATATGAAACTGATCGCCCACTCTAAATTCTAAAATAATTGTTTATTTTTCAGCTTTTTGTTTTCCACAGTGTTCACTCTTCACACGTAATCACCTAAAAAGCTGAATTTAATTTTGGGGGGATTTAACGGCGGCTCTTTAATCTTATTTTTTTTTTTTAACTATACATCCCTTTTTTTAAATTTTAATTATAAGCAATTGATTTGTTTAATCGTGTTTACCTTTCCCGTGAAAATTAAATAAATAACTTTTTTCAAATTGGCTAATTAAATATCTTATTTTTAAGGTGTAAATAAAAATGTTGAAAGTTTGAGTATTATTGTAGATTACCCCCCCCCCCCCCCCCCCATTGAAATTCTAGTTTTTAGGCGATTATGTGTGAATACCCTGAAAAACTTGATGATGGTAACTAAAATTTGTCATGAAAAAGAAAAAAAGACCTCTAATCTTTCTAAATTACAAAAAAATATTCTCTTTTTTTTACTATTTATTAATTCTTTTTTTCTGTCTCTAATAATAAAGGCAAAAAGCACAACGTAACAATTTCGAATTACTCAGTAATATGAAATTGTTTTATTTGACCAATCGACGTCCCACTTTTTCATTTATTCATTTCATTATATAACCAGTTTTTAATGGGAATTCATTTTCATTTTGAAACAAAATAACATTCCTTGACTTTGAATATCTTAAAGACCATATAAATTAACCATTTTTTTTTTTTCTAATAAATAAAATTTGACTATGTTCATGCACAGTAAATTTCCCAACATTAGAATATATCAAATAACACTACGACAATCATATTTTTGTTGTTTTCCTCCAAATTACCAAAATGTCAAATGGAAATTATTTCTTTTTTTTCTGTAAAGAAAACTATTGCTACAGTAATTGCTGCCTGGAGGACGGGTTGTTTTTGCTAGTGTATATATATGTATATATATATATATAAAAATAGCTGCTTTGTCATCTACGACTCATCAGTGTGGCTAGAAGTAACAAGATTTGACGCCCAGTGGTTGGCAGCCAGAGCTTTACCGACTAAGTTATGGAATTTGTTTCTAGAAGTGGGAGAAATTATATTGTATTCAAATCAAATTATTCATTTGTTTACATTTTCTTACTGATAATTGAAAGTACTCTATTCTTTTTATGGAAGAGTATTACACACCTATACAAAAGATTAAAACCTATTTTCTTCATGGAATTCCTATTAGTCGGCTAGTATGTAAATTAATGGAATCACCAAATCATTTTAAACTGGCATAATCTGTATTTTAAGTTCTATAGCTCTTTTTCATATTTATTTTGGCAAATGTTTTTGTTTTCGTGCTCGGAATTTTATCTAAATCTGATTAAGATTATTTAAAGGACACAATTTATTCGGAATTACATTTCTTAATATACAGAACTAGAAGAATACTCGTCCCAGGACGGGTAAAATTACCCCCCCCCCCGAAGGAGTAGTTTTGTACCAGTTTTATGTCTCCTTAAAAAGATTAATATCAAGATAGAATGATACAAAACCTTATGTCTAGAATCTTTATTCCAATTTTGATCAAAATCCATTACATGATTTTGATTCTAGAAAACGTTTAAAATTTAATGTTTAAGCTTAAGGCGTCTAAAGAAGAAATTGAAATTCAGGGAATCTTGATTAATTGGTGTCCAATGACTATGGATCATATTCAATGCAAATCTGAAATATTTGAATTTTCATATGTGGGGTTGTGCCCATATTATGCCCCTTAAAAACTCTTTAAAATACTCAAAATAAACTGAAATTTGGGGAAGGAGAGTAGAAAGTAGACCTTGGGTTTACTTTCGACAACCCCGTAACTCGCTTCCCTTATTTTGTCCTTTAGTCCCCACATTCCATGAGCGATGTATCTGACAAAGGGGGAAGAATTGCTGTTTTCTGGGTCAGAATCTATCCATATAACACTTATTGTTGGCTAGTTTTTACCTAGAAGTTTTTTTGTTTTTTTTAGAGTCTTACATCAAGTGGCTTCATGCCTTGTCTGGAGCTATTTCCATTAACAAAAATAAAATAAAAATTGATGTTCAATACCTATTGTTACATTTTCACAAAATTGGAGGTATCTGAATTTTCACGAGTTTCCACCCCACCCCCTTGCCCCTATTAAATAAAACTAAACTAAATATAGCCCACAATATTACCCTTTATGCCTAGCTGCTATGTTCTAAAATTCATAATGATTGGTTGATTAGTTTAGGAGTGAATTCTTTAAATGCGAAAAATATAAAGATATTCACATACCTAACTTTGTAAATCATTACTATTACCAACATAAATTATTTTTAAGGGAATGCCGTTGGAAAATTAGTCAAAAACAATTTATGCTTTACCTACTTATTTGTGACAATTGCATTAAAATATATATATATAATGATTATATGGATTTTAAGTTCTGTAAATATCGGAACTACCAAAGTAGCCATCTTTGTTTTCGTTACTAACGAAATAAAGATGGCTACTTTGCTCAAATCTGGTATTTAGGAAACTTAAAATGGTTATTACTTATTTTAAATATTTTTATTCTATTTTTTAACACAAGTAGATCACAAAATAAATTGTTTTTTGACTAATTTCTCAACATTATTTCCTTTAAAATAATTTATATTGGTTAATGATTACCTCAACTTTATATACAGATAGCTGAAATGCTATAGAAGGTCACCTTGTAAGAGACATTGATTCTTGGTCATATGTCTTAAATTTTAATCAGACTAAGCAAATGATTTTTAATTAATTTTTTTTCCTTTCAACTGCCATTCAGAATTGTAAATAGAGAAATCTAGGAAGTAATTAAGCAAAAGTAATTATGCCCATTTTAAATTCTCTTACTGTCTTTGACTTCATTAAGAATTGATTTTATTCCTGTTTCAAGAAAATTTACAAATTTTATATGACCAATATTTGCACTGGTTTTTAACTTCATTGTCAATCGAATTAGATATTTCCTTTTAGATAATTTAAATTAATTATTGTATCGCTGACTGTGTCTATTCTAAAATATTGTTTAGTGTCTGGTACCATTAATTGTGAGGTGCCTTTTTGAGTGCTATAGTTTACTTGCTTTGTATAGGACTGACAGTTCGGTTGATCTATAAATAATGTCAGTATGTTAGTTTTCTCTTGATGGGAGCCCGATGGATTTCGTCTCTCAGTCTTTCCTGTCTATCAGTGTTGAGTTCAAACTGGAGTTTCTTCCCTTTTAAATATCAGGAATCAAGCAATTGAATTACCTTCTCCACATCCCATGTTTCATCATGTGTCACTTATTTTATTTTTTCAAATTTAATTCTTTACATTTTGTCCATTAAAAACAAATAAAAAATGTTTGACTTCATAGAAATTTGAAAATCATACCCTTCCTCTTATAAAGCAAAATGTTATCTATTTATATAGTTATATATATGTATATATATATATATATATATAGAAATATACAAATACCTATGTATAGGATTCACTCCTAAACTAACTGATTACTATGAATTTTGTAACACAGCTGCTAGGCATGAGGGGTCGTAATGTGGGCTATATGTAGTTTATTTTAGTTTTATGCAAGGGAGAGATGTGGAAGCCCTTAATGAAAATACAGATCTCTCCGATTTTTGTAAAATTTTAACAATAGAACATGAATTAATAAGTATTCCCGAAATTTCAGTTTCTTTGGAGTATTTTAAAGGGTTTTTAGGGGGCATACATATTATGCCCCCTAAAAACCCTTTAAAATACTCCAAAGAAACTGAAATTTCGGGAATACTTATTACAACCTTCTATTTGCAAATTCAAATCTATCGGATTTGCATTAAATTTGATTCATCATTATTGGACACGAATTAAGCAAGATTCTCTGCATTTCAATTCCCTAACACCCCTTGAGCCTTAAATTGTAGACATTTTCTAGAATCAAAATCCATCACATGATTTTGATCAAAATTGGAATAAGAATTCTAGACGTAAGGTTAAGTATCATTATATCTTGATATTAATCTTTGTAAGGGGATATAAAAGTGGTGCAAAACTGTTCTATTCAGGGAATTACTTTTATCTGTCCTGGGACGAGTATTCTTCTAGTTGGTAATATATTTTACAGTCTCCGGATACATTTTGTGAAAACGTGTACATATGTCGTCGGTCAGCTAAATGCATTTCGGCAATCCAGATTCTGAAGCATGTTGGTTTCATGGTGAGGTTTATTAATCATTAAAAAGGGTAAAACTAAAAAAAAACAAAAAAAACGCAGTTTCACCAAGACGTAAATACAACAAAAGAACATTAGAAAAGATGAGGAATCTGATAGAACCTAGAGAGAGCCAGCCATGAGCTGAATAAATTGCAAAATGGAAGATACTTTTCTAACAGAAAGGGAAGATATTCGAGCGTAGAAATAATACTAGAAAGTGGAAAGTACAAATTATATTAGGTGGGAGCCGCGTTATGAGTGAGGAGAGATAAAGGCTCACATGTGAGGGGGGGGGGGGTTAACAATGTATACTAAATGAGAACAATACTAATAATACTAGTTCAATTTAGTTCAATTGTCATGTTCAGAATATCGGAATATTTAGAAAGATTGAAAACGACTCCATGCGATCACTGTAACTTGCTACATTTACTTGTGTTCGATGAGAAGACAAAACCTGAAGTAAAATAACCGGAGACAAGTCTGAGTGTCTCCTAAAAAAAAACAAGGGCCAGCTAAGGGAGATAAACAATAAGGGATCTAAACTAATGTTTAACAGAGCATAAAACGTACTAGACCCTCTGGATCTAGACTGTTCTGTCTAGTATATATACGTAGTCACTGTTCACATAGACGAGCCATGATCTAAAAAGTTACGGGTCGTCTATGGTCTTTGTTTTAATGGATGACATAATCTTTTTGCTACTTAATCATTTCTGCTCAGCCTTTTGGCTAAGATCAAAGTGTAGTATCTGTTCCGATGGATACTGCACGCTTGTCCTGTGCAGTTCTAGGAAGTCCACCCTCCCAGGCTTCGCCTCCCCTCTTTGGGGAGGAGTAAGTTTATTGCTTACTGTCTGAGGCGCCCCTACCGGGGAATGCCGACGAGGCTGCCCAGGCAATTTTTAAATGGCCAGAGTGCTCACCTCTCGAGCGCTGGCTTTTAACCCCACTTGCTCGACCCGAGCTTGGGTCACATCTTACTTGTGGGAGTAAGATAAAACTGGCCTTGTGCCTAACTCCTAGCGAAGGAGTAAATAAATATCATAAAAATTTTTCCCAGTGTCTTCAACCTGTTTTAGTGGATGATGTCATTCCTTTATGACATCATCCTTTTATGGTGTCATCCATTGGGGGATGAGCAAGATCTACAGTTTTAGTAGTATACTAGACCCTTTGGGTCTAGATGGTTCGTTGTGTGTGTGTGTGTACGCGGACCCCTTTGTGTAGCTTAATTGCCATAAATATATTTTCATAACTTACTACCTAGCTCTACTCATATATTGAGCACTGTTAAAATAAATACTGAAAATAGATACATAATATATCTCCTTATAATGATATATGTGGATACATGAAATAATGATAATTATATATAAATATATATTTATCACTCTTTTGTTTCATTTTACTTCAAAGTTTTCAGAAATCAAGGTTGCCCTTCCTGGGGCTAACAGTGATCTCTATATGAGATACATAGATATTCGAATATTCCATTAAAGTTATCTTTTACCTGTCAAACGATGAGTTTGTTAAAAAGTGAAGAACATTCATTTTCCTCTCCCCAGTTAACTATGGTATAGTATATATTTCTTGTGGTCTCTTGGTCTTAGCGGATTCCAGGACAAGAATTCATCTAGTCTGGTGGAGTATCCAGCTGTGCTGTAACTTAAGGTTCACTTAGAGGTGGAAGCACGTAAATATTTGACGCATATAGAGAAACGTACAGATTAGGGATCACGTCCATTGTCTTCCTTAGAGAATTTTAAACATAAGTTTCATCAAAATAAGATATATTTGATGATTTAAAAGAAGGTCTGCCTCCCCTCATAACTCTCTTGGGTATGGAGGGCACTTAGAAATTCGGGACCACTTCCATTGTCTTCCCCGATAAATTTTTTACTTATTTAAATTGCATATGGGTTATGCCCTGATAACCCCCTTAGGTGTGCACTTAGAGATTCGGGAATATTCACATTGTCTTCTCCAGTAAATTTTACATAAGAATACTCTTTTAGATTTTATGTAGATTTTCTAACCTTTCTTTCTACCGGGAACACAAACATCACACATACACAGACATTGAGTTTTATATATAACTAGCAAAAATATGTGTCGGGGGGGAGGAGGGCATATTTTTGCTAGCCTGGAAGGATGATATTACGGTGAACGAATATATACTACACAGACTCCCAAAAGAAGAGGTAATGACTGAGAGGATGATATCATGACAACAGAATAGATAGTACACTACCCCCTCCCCAAAAAGTGGAGAAGATAATCATGGAAGAGTGGTATGGTGAGGAATGGATATATACGATGCTGCCCCAAAATAGCGAAGGTAATACTTGGGTGGATCGCCCCATAAAAGAAGGTAATACCTGTGAGTCTGGTATCATGGTAACAAAATAGATACTACACCCCCCCCCCAAAAAAAAATAATAAAGGGTGAAGTTAGTCCCTGGAAAGATGGTCTCATGACAACAGAACAGATACTATGTTATCCCCTCCACTAACAGAGGATGTAATACCTGGAAGGATTACGGCCACCACCTTAACAAAGGAGGAGGAAATTCCTGGGAGGACGGTCTTATGACAACAGAACCGATACTACACTACCCACCTCCATTAAAAGATAATACAATAACAGATTAAAATTTTGTTCATCCATTTCAAAATGCTTAGTCGTAAAAAGATTATTTTTATAAAGTGAAATATTTTGAAAATCAACAATCGTGCAATTTAAATTAAAAATTCATTTATTTAATTTTTTTTTTTTTTTTTTTTTTTTGCAAGCTTTCGTTGTAGAACAACTTTGTCAGGCAAAACTGTCTTATAGTTTTTTTTTTCTTTTCTTCCTCCTCATTTTGATGGTATTAACCCGAGGAGTCGAATCACGATATGAGCAGAAAGAGAAGTCAAGTTCTTAAGACGTTAGGATAAGTGTAGTCCTGGTGATGTTATGTGCAGATTATCGCTTTTTTTTTTAAGTAAGGAAATTGACAATATCTTTGAAGCACGGATTAGAATGTATTAAACTGAAATATTTTTAAAATCAACAATCGTACAATTTAAATGAAAAATTAATTTCTTTAATTTTTTTTTTTTTTTTTTTTTTTGCAAGCTTTCGTTCTAGAACAACTTTGTCAGGCGAGACTGTCTTATAGTGTTTTTTCTATTAACTCCGAGGGGTCGAATCACGATATGAGCAGGAAGAGACGTCAAGTTCTTAAGACGTTGGGATTCGGGGTTAATACCATCAAAATGAGGAGGAAGAAAAGAAGAAAAAAAAAACTATAAGACAGTCTCGCCTGACAAAGTTGTTCTACAATGAAAGCTTGCAAAAAAAAAAAAAAAAATTAAATGAATTTTTCATTTAAATTGCACGATTGTTGATTTTCAAAATATTTCACTTTAATACATTCTAATCCGTGCTTCAAAGATGTCAATTTCCTTCATTATTTTTATAGTTTTTTAGCCTTTTGGCTAAGATCAAAATGTAGTATCTGTTCTCAGCATCCCAGCAACAACAGACGTTTTACTATCGACGAAAATATTGCGTATATATAAGAAAATATGACTGTAAAATTATAACTGTACATTACAGAATATTAATTTATTAGAAGCTGTTAATAAAATAAATATGCAAATTAAGAAGACCAAACAGTGTTTGTCGGTATTTGCGATCTACTATATATACGGTATTAAAAAAATCTTATGTCGTATCATAGAATTAAATAAGCACAACCGGTTTTGATATTAATATAGTTAGGATAGATGGAAAAATCTTTCACGTTTATTCATTTAGAAGATTACTAAATGGAAGATTTCTTAGGTCAACTCCAAAGCTCTGGTTGAAGTTGTTTTCTGTATATATTTCTTTGACTCATGTAGACTCACGAAGGAGACTAAATTTTTCACTTGAAATATAACTTACTAGTTGTGTGAACCCCACACGCGCACAGCTCTTGCCAGACCGTGAACACACTTCAGCCGATCGTCGTAGTGGCAATAAAAAAAATGTGTCGATCGAAATTCCTCTAGGCCGGGATGACGACGATGATGATGACTGCATCGATCTCGTCCAACTCCCACGTTTAAACTGTTTATATCAGCGAGCGATTACTGGGTGAACAGCAATCGGTTGGTTCTGCGAGGGCGAAAGATTATTCAAAGCAGAACAAAGGGAAAAGAATAATGTTCAACAACTCGGTTGGGGTCTTTTTGTATGAAGAGTAATTATTAACAAAATAAAAGAATTGATTTTACATTAGCTTAATGTCTACTGTATCGTAAAAACTGTTTTCCCTAAGTTGTCTCATTGGACCTCCGTGTGTGTGTAAATTCGTTTAAAATGGTTGTTTAGTCTGGAATTAACTATCTAAGGAAAACGATGACGAGTTACTCTGCCACGCACACCGAGCAAGGCGTGCGTGTGCACCAGACAGACGTCCGACCTCCTCAACGTCTCTCATGGTTCTCACTGGTCGTGCGTTGAAACGCATAGACTCTTATTGAAAATGTCTATCGCCACTCGCTCCTCTTCTGCCATATTTCTCTCTGCGTCTCTTCCTCTCTCAGAGGTTGGGGGCGGGCGCCTCCTCCCCCTGTCTGGAATAAAATGGAATTCCCTCTCTGGCTTAGCGTTATTATAAAACAATTACCTTTTCCTTCTCGCCATGTCGGCCAAAAGCCTTCCGCCGTAATTAACACCGACAGGCCCAGATGATTATCTGCCCAGTCAGCGTAGACCTCCGGTATCGCCTGACCCAAGGTGTATTACTCACTCACCTGATCATATGTCGTTTGTTGACTTTTTATTAGCATTACGCTGATTAGGGATTTTGCTAAATCCTCGACTAACATCTGGTCCGTTTCTACCTGTTGTAGCGGTGATCAGGACTGACTAGCGAACACCACTTTGCTTAGACAACCCGGCGCCTTTTTCCGCTGTTTGAATAAGCTGGTTTCATGTCGAATATATACTAGTTTTATATCTCCACTTCGTCTCTACGCAGGGCCTAGCATCATCACCAAGATGCATACTAGTGCGTAACTAGGGTACCTGATCCCCATGGGGTCTGGATACTTTGTCACAGCCGTACCGACCAGGTGTTGCCCGGGAGTCATTTTACTTTCATTTTTGTTTCGCTCTTTTTTTTTTTTTTTACTTTTTTAAATTGTGCTTTTTTTTTTTTTTCAAAGAGAATCTTCTAAATTATTACAGCATAGTTTGGTCATATTTTAATCTCTATATGAAATTATTAGATGTAAATAGCTTTAAAAACTTTCAATGGGATTTTTTTTTAATTTTCAAGCCAGAAATGACTTTCTATTCGACAATTTAAATGCTTCCAAATTCTATTCAAATTTTGATAGGTCACAAAGTAATCCATTTATTTTCAATTATTAACAAAAAAATTAAAATGGCTGACTTGTTTATGAACAAACAGAAATGCATTCTGATCGATTTAATTTTGTAATTTTTGAAATAGGATTTTTAGCATTTTTTATTTTACACTATAGCATTTGAATAAAAAAAAAATCTATAAGTCACATAGACGCGAGAAGCACAGGCACATGAAAGTTTTTGTTAATTTAAATTAATAGAACAACTCAGACGATTTGAAAATAGGCACATTGTACTTTTATTTGGTTGTATTAGTTTGTTGGGGCACGATGATCGCAAGACACAGTGGGCTAATTTATGTGGCTACATTTAAAACACAGATCTCCTCACTCATTTAGCTTCAACAGAATCTTAACCAATTAAACTCCAAACTTTGTCGATGACGTCACGTTACTCACATGTTTTCTTACATTTGCTTTTTCCATTCGCACTGCTGTCAAACTTAACCCCTATTTACTTCGATGAACATCCATTTCCTACAACTTTCCTTGAACCGTTCAGACACCCCCCACCCTATATAAAACACAAAGGTGCACTTCTGAAACAATATCAGTGTTAATTTTTAAAGTCACTGAACCCGGGTTTTGTTTATTTGTATAAGTGAGCGCTATAGATCCAATTGTATTTTAACTCATCTTGCAGATCCCATGGTGTGTAGGTATTCATACATCACGACACAATAATATTACTAGTTTTAAATAGCAACATGATGATCTCAAGGAAACTTTCATTGTTTAGCAAATGGCAGCTGGCAATTGTTTTTCTTACCAATTTATTTTCTTTAAATAATATAGTGATTTTATTTTTTTAAGTAAATCTTAAGTAAGTTTATATATCAGACAAATTAACTTTTTTTTTTTTAATATTCTTAAATATTCTATCTTAATTGCCTCATATAGTAGACGTTTTGTTGAACAAGACCTTCTTCAGGGTATAGTATGTTAAGTGGTGAGTCAAAGTTGTTAAAAATGTCTTTAAATTAATCCTCCCCTTACACAATTAGAACATCCTATTTTTTTTTTAAGTTTTAAAAAAAGAAAGATATTCTGCTCGCATTCCTGATAGTATGTATACTTTAATAACACAAAATGCATGCTAAAATATTCCTTAGTTCTAAGATTGAGTTAAGTTTGAATAAGAAACCTTTGAAACCTGTTTCGTAAATTTTAAAATGTGATAAAAAAATTTGAATGGTTGGAAAATCATTCAATCTAGTGAGAAATACTTGAAGAAAATGCAGGTGACATCTCGTGTGATGCTTTATATATACACAATCGCACGTATATTTTAAAGATAAAATTTGGGTTTTCGCTCAACATTTCTTTCTAAAAGATTGTCTTTAATAAAAATGTTCAATTTATTAATTTTTTTAACTAATCATTTTCTTTTACAGATTACATTTACACAGCAGCCAAATATTGATCTGGTGAATTTCTTTGTAACTTTCTTTAGGTGAGTCCTATTATTACTTTCTATTAATAACATCTATAATGGTTATACTCCAAGAATGTTATCAGGAGATTCAGAAAAAAATTTT
Source organism: Sepiola atlantica (assembly GCA_963556195.1). NCBI lineage: Eukaryota > Metazoa > Mollusca > Cephalopoda > Sepiida > Sepiolidae > Sepiola > Sepiola atlantica. The sequence goes on along the minus strand of OY744533.1, from coordinate 54,769,408 downwards.
AACCAGTGACAGCGAACGACGTTCTTCTGAAAAAAAAGGAGAAAAAGAATTTGCTCATCTAAAAATGCGGTGTAATCAAATATTTTAGGATACAATCCCTAACGGACTCTGGTTCATAATCCTTGTTCTGTATGCCAGAAGGTTGTTGGATGCAATGCGATACAATGTAACCGGTGCCGATTGTGGGCCCACAAAAAGTGCAGTGACCTGAAGGGTAAGTTAGCCCCGAGCTCTAACTTCAAGTGTAGCAGATGCACGAGACAAGCACGCCCTATTGACGGTTGTCCCCCACCAAGATGGTATTAAATGACAACACCCTGAAAGTAGTAGACTGAATGTGAACACAGTACAACAGTAACGGTAAATGAAGGCAGCATGGGCGAAATTTTGTGAGCTGTTGCCTCTGGGAACATCGCAAGTAGCCTCTCTTTACATTCGGGGTAAGTTGTATAGCAGATGTGTCGGGAGCATCATGTTATATGGCAGTGAATGCTGGGCCCTCAACTGGCCCCCTCACCCGACTGCAGCGCAATGACAGATCCATGATTAGATGAAACTGCAATGTGAAATCTGTCCAAACCCAACTCATCAGATCGGAGGATTTGCTGAAAGTACTACATTTGCCCGGCATAGAGGTTATCCTAAGGACGGATTGATTATGCTGGTATGGTCATATCGAGTGTTCATCTTCCTGGATAAATCATCGCAGAAGCATGGATGTCTTGAAACACAGGAAGTTTGGCTGGCCAAGGAAAACTTGGAAACATGTGATTAGACAAGACCGTACAGATTTGAATTTGGAAAGGTTGACCAGCCGAACCGTGATGACTGGAGAGTGAGCTTGCCAAAATATCAAAAAAACGTCTAACCCCTGGACAAAAAAAAATTTATTTTAACTGAATTGAAGAATCATTGCAAGTACACAATAACAAAATTAATTTGTAAGTTTACTATTAAAAAAATCAAAGTCTTTAATCTTTATTTAATCTTTCTACATCAGGAATGGTAATTCAGTGACCATTATACCAAGAAACCATTTAATGAAAAACTTTTTTTTTTATATACATAGTGTCCATAACATCTTAAAACATCAGATAATTGGATATTTTTCATTCACTCCAATGAAATACAAAATTCAATATTTTTAACTGATTACAAAGGTAAGAAATGGTTGTATAGCAGTTTCCCTAATTGGATTGGAAGGTATGGACATGTAGAGTCGTCTTCTCGTTCACCAGACCTTAGTTCTCCTCATTTATTTTTTGCAGTGTATGCTAAATGAGAAAGTATACTCAATACAAATCTGAGATCCAATACACTTGACTCAAAAAATAAGGAATGAATGTGCCAGAATTGAAGACAATGTGGATTTATTGCATCGCGTTCAGTTTTGCAAACGACATCAATGGTTGCAGTGTAAATGATAGAAATCATATTGAAGATGTCATTTGCATAAAAACCTGTGTTCTTACCTGCGTGTAGACTTTACAGACACTGTATTATACTTTCAAATATTTGTTATGAAGAAAAACAATTTTAGAAAAAGATGTTTTAAAACTCAGTAAAAAAAAAAAAAAAATATTAGAAAATATTTTTGTTACAAAAAAAAATTTTCTAAAGGAAATTTTTAAGAAAAAAAATTTAATTTTGAAGTTTGTATACAATGTTTTAATCAATTATTTCAATGGAATATTAAGCAATCATGCTGTATAGTTAACAGCTGAGAACTCCCCCCCAAAATATGCAACAAATAACTTTTACCAAACACATTAAAATTTAGTTTCTACTGACTTGTATAATGTAAAGTTCTGAAACTGATTGTAAGATTTATCTCTGAATATGTTATCATTAATTTCACTTAGCCCAACATGAGCCAATCAAAGTTTTCAGTCGATTTTCTTTGTAGATGGTCACTAATTTCAGGCTTGAAAGATAGTAAAAATAATTTTTTAAAGCCTTACCCTACCACTAACCCTAAGTGTGTGGTATTACTAGTCAGTTAGGGTAAGTAGTAAAATAAGTCATTTTTTTTATTATTACTTTTTAAAGAATGAAACACCAACAACAGATGGGTCGGCCATATTTGACTTTTACTGTATCCAAAAGACAGATATCATTGAAATGATATATTGAAAAAAAAAAATTTTTTTTAAACAGTTTTACAACTTTAAAACTGTGCAGGTCGGGAGAAATGAAAATTTTAATGCATTTGATAGAAGTTATTTGTTGTATATTTTGTTTTCGATTTCTCGGCTGTTAAAATATACTGCATGATTGCCAAATATTATTTTTGTATTTCATTATAGTGGCTTGAGATTTTACATTTTTTTTTCCAGCTGTTAAGAACATTAGCTATATCTTTTGTGGAAGTTGTTACGCATTTTCACTATTGTAACATACGCATGGGGATTCTTTTGACCCCCAACAGATTGCCAGTCATCATCTCATTGACATGAGTCCCAATAACAGCTGCATTGTTAGTTTGCATGTCAGAGGTAGTCAACTCGATCAGTTGTGATGTCTGTCGTAGTGGCAGTAATAGTCATTGTAGTGGTTATTTTAGCAGCAGAAACGGTCATTCGCTCTCTTTGCCTCTTGTTGTGATGAAAGTAGAAGTGTTTCTTTCTTTTTCCCTTGGTTCTGTAATAGTTGCTGGTAGAATGTAACAATTAAAAGCACCAACAACATTGTCTATTTTTAACAGTTTCAAAACTAAGGGAGGTAAACACTGATGTAAAGATTAAAAACGCCAACAAAAAAAAACTTGTTTCACACACATTAAAAAAAAAAAAAATGAGATCTTCCCATCAGCAAATATGGTAAGTGATATGATCTTACTCACAATTCTGACTTTATCAATTTTAAAATGTATTGTTTCAAAATCAAATTGTCGTATCTATACGTTGTGGGTAGTCAGCTCAATCTGTTGTGATGTCTCTCTGCCGTAGTGGCAGTAGTAGGCATTATAGTGATGATTTAGCAGCAGAAACAGCTGTTCACTCTTTGTCTCTTGTGATGCTGACAGCAATGTTTCTGTCTTTCCCTTTCTTTTGGCTCTGTAATAGTTGTTGAAAGAATGTAACAATTAAAAAAAGTGCCAACAACATTTTTTGCTCTATGGCATAAAATTATGTTGGTATTTTATTTTATTCCATACAGCATGCTGTAAAGTTAAATACATATTACATAAGCTTCTCTTTACCTGTTCAAGAGGATGGGGTAGAGTTCCAAAAAAGGACGTCTGAATCGGATCAGCCTGCCAACCAGAGAGAAAGATCTTACTATTTTTGCTACATGTCACTCCGGACTTCCTGTCTATGACCACATATCCTGACACGTTAGCTCTAATTCTAATCTTATATTGGAAAATACCGTTTTTAACACCCCCGCAATCAAATGTTGCTACTCTGGAACTAGATAGATTCAAAGGCCAATGATCTCTGTTTTTGATGGGTTACATATTAGTAATATAAAATACAATCTTTCATAATGTTCTGGTACCTAGCAACATTTTTTTTCTCATGAAGGAGTCAAACTAAAAATGCAACTATGAAAATGTAAAAAATAAAAAAATAACTATTTTTATAGCAAAGACAGATGGACAGTGCGGATTCTCTTTCATAACTTTATTTAGCTGATCAAATTGAAGTAAATTGAATGAAAAAAATTATTGGGTTGGCCAAAAAGTTTGTTCGTTTTTTTTTAAAGTGGATATTAAAACCGAATGAGTAGCTAACATAACCGAGTTTATGCAATTCATTTTCCATGCTCGATTTGGTAATCATGAGAATACCTGTGATTTGTCTGGTTGTCAAATGGCAATCTTGTTCAACTACGGCTTTCACTTGGTCACTGTCGATCATCTTTGGCCAACCAGAGCGAGGAGCATCTCTCATTGAAAAATTTTCTTTTTCGGAATCGAACAAACCATTTCTGGCACCCCCTTTCTGTAATGGTATTCTCCCTATACACATGGCATATCTTTATGCAGGTTGTTGTAGCTTTTTTTTCTTTTTTGTAGTAAAAAAGCATCAGATGTCGGTAGTCCTCTGCTTGATCTTCTATTTCAGGGCCTGTAATACAAGCAAAAATGTAAAAACTCCTCTGCTCGGAGGCTTATTACACACTGATGTCAACATACTCGCTACACCAAATACAAGATTTGAAGAATAGGAATATAAAACAATCTTTAGTAGGCCAGAAAAATGACATTCAAAAAATGGATGAACAAACTTTTTGGCCAACCCAATACTTGAGGCTTTTTGCTTTGAATTTATATCCTTTTTCAAATGCTTGTTAAATCAAGTTCTGTCATTGTTTCATCAATCAAGCTTCTGGTAGAGTTTCGTGTCTCGAACAGCTTAAGTTGTCATCAAAGTTTATTCATTGTAATAAGGGAACTTTTTTCTTTTTTGTAAATGATCAGGAAAAAATTCGAAAAATTCTAGAATCGTGTATGCGTAAGAGTCTTGTCTGTTGACTTTGTATTTTCATAATTTATTTGGGAATTTTTTTTTTTTTTTAGTTGATAGAATTAAGACTAAAGGATGAATTATCAAAGATTAAACTCACTGGATCCATTTAATGATTAGATACTAAATGTGAAATCCCCATGGTGTTGTACGTTTTTTTTTTTTTTTGTCTTTTTGTTGTGTGCTAAACAATTACAGAATGACATTTCCAAACGAAACGTTGATTCTTCGGGGGGTTTTCCCCGCTCTCTCTTTTGATACTTAACGACCATTGATCTTGATTGGATGCTCGTTATTTCATTGCTCTGTTACACAACCCCTAGAACTTTTGTACTGTCACTGCTATTTGTTTGAATAATATTGTACTTCAAGTGTAAAAAGGTCATAAAATAAATGAAATAAGACGGTTCTATTGACTCCAGTGGACATTATAGATTAGTGTTAGCAGTTATCTTATAAACTAGAATGAGATTTTCCCCTCTACTATTGACAGGTATAGCTTTCTTACATATAAAAATCTGCTTCCTATGCTATTTATGCTAATTAGCGGTCTGCGTTTTCAAAAACAAACATTTTAGTTTCATTCAAATTCATCAATTTATAAATTTTTTTTTTTTTTTTTTTTTTTTAATATTAAATCTTATCAGTCGTCCTCTCTTTGATTACTAATTTCACTAGGAGTTACTATCACTCACACAAACAATACTAAGTTCTCATCCTTAAACCATCACATTGTAAAGAAATGCAGAAGAAATCTAATTAGTGACTTTTAATTTTACACCATGCGTTCGGTCACTTCATATTAATCACTACGCCTACCAGCAATTCTGTGGCTGATAAAAAAAAAAATTACAAAGCTGTTTTAAGATTACAAATAATACAAAGCCGCATGATATTCTTATAATATACGCTCCCTACATTTCTTTGTTTGAAACTGAAACTCCGTAAACATTCTTCACTTTTTTCGCATCCATTGCATCACAGTTAAATGGTTGATCTAAAAGCCAAACTAACCGCAGATTCGGAATCACTGCCTTAAATCCAATGTTTGATGCCTTTATCGATGCAAAAAGTTTTTGAACCTTTATTAAAAAATAAAAGTATGTAAAAATAACATTAGAATGTTGAGACATTTTTAGAATTCTCTCTCTCTCTAACCCCCTCTTTCTCTCTCTAACCCCCTCTTTCTCTCTCTAACCCCCTCTTTCTCTCTCTAACCCCCTCTTTCTCTCTCTAACCCCCTCTTTCTCTCTCTAACCCCCTCTTTCTCTCTCTAACCCCCTCTTTCTCTCTCTAACCCCCTCTTTCTCTCTCTAACCCCCTCTTTCTCTCTCTAACCCCCTCTTTCTCTCTCTAACCCCCCTCTCTCTCTCTAACCCCCCTCTCTTTCTAACCCCCTCTCTCTCTCTAAGCCCCTCTCTCTCTCTAAGCCCCCTCTCTCTCTAAGCCCCCTCTCTCTCTAAGCCCCCTCTCTCTCTAAGCCCCCTCTCTCTCTAAGCCCCCTCTCTCTCTAAGCCCCCTCTCTCTCTAAGCCCCCTCTCTCTCTAAGCCCCCTCTCTCTCTAAGCCCCCTCTCTCTCTAAGCCCCCTCTCTCTCTAAGCCCCCTCTCTCTCTAAGCCCCCTCTCTCTCTAAGCCCCCTCTCTCTCTAAGCCCCCTCTCTCTCTAAGCCCCCTCTCTCTCTAAGCCCCCTCTCTCTCTAAGCCCCCTCTCTCTCTAAGCCCCCTCTCTCTCTAAGCCCCCTCTCTCTCTAAGCCCCCTCTCTCTCTAAGCCCCCTCTCTCTCTAAGCCCCCTCTCTCTCTAAGCCCCCTCTCTCTCTAAGCCCCCTCTCTCTCTAAGCCCCCTCTCTCTCTAAGCCCCCTCTCTCTCTAAGCCCCCTCTCTCTCTAAGCCCCCTCTCTCTCTAAGCCCCCTCTCTCTCTAAGCCCCCTCTCTCTCTAAGCCCCTCTTTCTTTCTCTCTCTCTCTCTAACCCCCTCTTTCTTTCTCTCTCTCTCTCTAACCCCCTCTTTCTTTCTCTCTCTCTCTCTAACCCCCTCTTTCTCTCTCTCTCTCTCTCTAACCCCCTCTTTCTTTCTCTCTCTCTCTCTCTAACCCCCTCTTTCTTTCTCTCTCTCTCTCTCTAACCCCCTCTTTCTTTCTCTCTCTCTCTCTCTCTAACCCCCTCTTTCTTTCTCTCTCTCTCTCTCTAACCCCCTCTTTCTCTCTCTCTCTCTCTCTAACCCCCTCTTTCTCTCTCTCTCTCTCTCTAACCCCCTCTTTCTCTCTCTCTCTCTCTCTCACCCCCTCTTTCTCTCTCTCTCTCTCTCTAACCCCCTCTTTCTCTCTCTCTTTCTCTCTCTCTTTCTAACCCCCTCTTTCTCTCTCTCTCTCTTACCCCCTCTTTCTCTCTCTCTCTCTCTCTAACCCCCTATTTCTCTCTCTCTCTCTCTCTAACCCCCTCTTTCTCTCTCTCTTTCTAACCCCCTCTTTCTCTCTCTCTTTCTAACCCCCTCTTTCTCTCTCTCTCTCTAACCCCCTCTTTCTCTCTCTCTCTCTAACCCCCTCTTTCTCTCTCTCTCTCTAACCCCCTCTTTCTCTCTCTCTCTCTAACCTCCTCTTTCTCTCTCTCTCTCTAACCTCCCCTTTCTCTCTCTCTAACCCCCTCTTTCTCTCTCTGTCTCTCTCTCTCTAACCCCCTCTTTCTCTCTCTGTCTCTCTCACTCTCGAACCCCCTCTTTCTCTCTCTCTCTCTCTAACCCCCTCTTTCTCTCTCTCTCTCTCTAACCCCCTCTTTCTCTCTCTCTCTCTCTAACCCCCTCTTTCTCTCTCTCTCTCTAACCCCCTCTCTCTCTCTCTAACCCCCTCTGTCTCTCTCTAACCCCCTCTTTCTCTCTCTGTCTCTCTCTAACCCTCTCTTTCTCTCTCTGTCTCTCTCTAACCCCCTCTTTCTCTCTCTGTCTCTCTCTCTAACCCCCTCTTTCTCTCTCTGTCTCTCTCTCTAACCCCCTCTTTCTCTCTTTGTCTCTCTCTCTCTCTAACCCCCTCTTTCTCTCTCTGTCTCTCTCTCTCTCTAACCCCCTCTTTCTCTCTCTGTCTCTCTCTCTCTCTCTAACCCCCTCTTTCTCTCTCTTTCTCTCTCTAACCCCCTCTTTCTCTCTCTGTCTCTCTCTCTAACCCCCTCTTTCTCTCTCTGTCTCTCTCTCTAACCCCCTCTTTCTCTCTGTCTCTCTCTCTCTAACCCCCCTCTTTCTCTCTCTGTCTCTCTCTCTCTAACCCCCTCTTTCTCTCTAACCCTCCCTCCCTCTCTCTCTCTCTCTATTCTCTGTTCACTTTTTATTTATCACTTGATAAAGCACTTATCTATTATTATAACAAACAAGTGATTCATTTTAACAATGACAAAATAATTTGCTTGCCTTAGTGTAATAGTGCTATTTTATTTATCTTGGAAGCTGTTTTATATAAAAAAATAATTTTTTGTATATGTGCAATTGTGAAATTAGGTTTCCTGTTCATTTTTTTCCTGTGGTTCAGGAATTGTATTTTATGCATTCCATAAGATATTTCATCAAATACTTCATGCTTTCGTCTCTGTTCACAATTTTTTGTTTGTCCATTTCCAGCCAGCACTCGAGTTAATCTAGACAACATTGATTTTCACATTGGCTTAGCATTATCTGGTCCAGTTGTTAAAAATCAAAACTGCCTTTCTTGTTAGTTGAGCAATGTTTTGGAGAATTCGGAATGTGTGTGTGGGGGGCGGGGGTCAATAAAACCAATTCTGTACTTCTAATTCCTGTTGCTCTATTTACGGAAATTGGCAGTAAGAATTTCATATAGACACTTGGGTTCTGTTTTTTGTGTAGGTGAACCATTTGTCGCTAATAGGTTGATTGTTATTAAAGACAAAAAAATTAAATCGAACTGTAGTTTTCCAAGTTCAACCATCAAAATTAATATTTTGTTCTTACTGACAGTGAATAGGATGATCCATTTCGTTTTTAAGAATGTTTCAAACAGTCAACCAATTTATTTGCTTAAAAAGTAACACTACCCCCTGAGTTGTAAAAAAAAAAAAAATGTCAATTACCTTATAACCAAGTAAACGAGATGAATGATCCACATAATATCTTAAACATCCTAAAAGAAATGAAAATCGCTTCCAAAAAATCAAACAAAATCACTTGGACATTCCACACTTCAAAAACATCTTCACAAAAAGAAGTATCATAAATATAACCTACTCTGCTGTAAACCACCCAACAATGGTTGATGAGCTGTAAAACAAAATCAAATCGTTTTAGGAATGTAAATGAAGTTGAGCTCCTCAAATTTGAGCATGTGTTCATCAAATTGCAGAAATGAGTTGCTGTTGTGAATAAAGAAACAACGATCAATCAGAATTGTTTAGTTAAAAGTTTATATTAATATACATGATGCATTGAAAACTTTAAAATAATGTAAACATTACAACACAGTAGTAGCTATTACTAATGGAGATTTGGTATCTGTCTGTCTGAATCCGAAACTATACTATTACTTCTATTAATTCGACTATTTGTACTATCTTTTAATGCTCAATTCAGTTTACTATCCTATTTCAGAATATTGTACTAACTTTCAATGCTCAATTCGGGGGGGGGGGGGTAATGTAGTATCTGTTCTGTTGTCATGAGATCATTCTCTCAGGCTTTACCTCCTCCTTTGGTGGGAGGGGGGGGGGGGCAGTGTAGTATATGTCGTTCGTCATATATACTAACAAAAATATGCGATGGATATGCATATTTTTGCTAGTAAATTTAATGGTGCATGAAGAAAAATAAGAAGAATAACTTGTTATAAAATGCTTGAAGATTCAAAACGGTATTGATGAAAATTCTTTAAAAAAAGAGGTTTAAAACCCACTAGAGGAGAATTATGTGAACAAGTGCCTGATATATTCAGCATTTAGTTGGGAGCTTGATTTCCTGTCTCAACCATAGGCGATGTGTCAGGTGGCAGAATACAGAACCTGCTTTGTTGATGCTTATGGATATTTCGTTCTTCCCTGTCCCATGGTTGTAAAAGTGGCACCAAGATATTTAAATTCTTCAACATCTTGCCAATTTAAATGGGAGGATTTTGGCAGCAAGAATATTTGTTTTTGGAACCTTTATACTCATGTCCATCCATGATGCAGCGACACTGACACAGCCAAGTGCATTTTGGACATCTTTGTTTTATTGTTTACAAAACGAGTCAGCTGCTGTCTTTTTAATGACTATTTGAAAATTTCTTATTACATTGGAAAAGTCATTAAAATCAAAGGTGGAGACTGAAAGATGACCTTGTTTTATGACCGTCGTGGGATGCATTGCATTTGTCTTAACAAATGCAATATAAGCTACTAAAGACTTGAAGAAACAAATACATTTTAATAATTAATTTTTTCCTCTGTCAGATACCCCACCCCCAAAATAAATCTTCACGGTAAGTATTTCTTTCCAATCTACATAAGTAAAGTTGGCCAGAGCTTTATTTAATATATAAAGTAAAGTCGGTTTCTTTCTCAATTTTTGTCATCGATAGCTTTCTTCTTACAAAATCAGTATTTGATTCTGTTCTGTCAGTTATTTTGGTCGATCGTTATAGCATGTTAAGAACAATAAAATACAATTCGATTTAATTCCTTCCAGAAAATATTTTGACCAGGTCAAAATTAATTGCATACGGGAGCCACATAAAAAAAAAAACAACAAAAAAAATTACATGGACGTAACTTTGTATTCTTTTTTTTTTCTCTTTTTTTTTTCTTTTTTTTTTTTTTAACGAAATATTGTATTGGTATTGTGTTAAAAAAAAAAAAAAACTAACTGTACCTACCCAGTACAGCTAGTTTTAAAAAAGAGGGATGCTCCTGATTATTTGTGTACGTTGATTTTTTTTTTAACATAAATTGCATGGTTTAAGTGATCAGATTTTAAGTACATAGGAAACATCAGTCTATAAAATACGGAAATAATCAAGAACAACCATATTTATATGTTGGGAGGGGGGCACCATAATTGAACAATATATCTCAAGAAGGTTGAAGGGCACATCAGCTGAAACGTAGTCACAATGTAAATACCAATGTTGCTGAGGCCAATAGTCTGAAGAAAACGATGTAAATAAGTTTACTGAATTGTTTCGATTAACATGACCAAATAAGAACTTCACCTCTTTCTTTGTTTATTTGTTGTAAATATTGCATAAATAGACAAGAAGGAAATTCTACAAAATTAATTTATCAAATTGCACCCCATCCCCTCTCCTCAGCTTGATGAAATTGTGGATTTATCAATAATTTGTGGTTAGGAACAAAGGTGAATGTCGATTGATTTTATCATTAAATGATTTTTTTTTTTTACCATGGTATGAATTTTGTAGTTGAAAGAAGAGGATTTTTTCTCCTCGAGACCTTGCTCCAAATTGGAGTGGGGGTTATCCCCAAATCTGCACGTTTGATAGGTTTCCCCTGTATTAGTAACTAATGATGGATAGGAAAAAATAACCTAAGAGACAAAAAAAAAACAAAAAAAACAAAAAAACTGAAGGTTGAACTAGAAAACGGTAATTTCTGGGGGTGAGTGACAAAGCTTTGCTAGAGAGTTACTGTAGAAATTCCCAGAGCTTAAATGAAGCTTCTCCTGTGTGAAACTACTTTTAATGAGGTGGGGTGGGGGTGCCTACCCACCTGCCGCTGCTGCTTAGCTTGATCTACATATGAAGCTGATGTGAAAAAGCCTAACAAGCCAGTGTTTTCTTGTTTTTTTGTTTGTTTTTTGCTTTGTTTGTTTGTTTGTTTTGTTTTTTTTTGGGGGGGGGGGGAATCAAGTTACAGAACCACATTGCAACATATCTTTTTAGAAAAATGAAAAACCAAAAAAAAATGTCTGTGCCGTAGATATTCTGATGTTCTTTAGTAAGAGCCGGGGTGGCATACAAAGCGAATTGGAGTCTAATGTGGCAGCGCAAAATCAATGGCTTTTGGAAACACTCAGATTTTTTACATTTTTAGTTAACATCACAACATCCTTCTGCTTGGCAAAACAAGTATGTGTCTCTTCAATCTGCAAATTTAGGAATAAAAATTCTATTTCAGACGTAAGCACGACCGACTGCCAGAAATGCTATTTCAGACGTAAGCACGACCGACTGCCAGAAATGCTATTTCAGACGTAAGCACAACCAGGTGCCAGAAATGCTATTTCAGACGTAAGCACGACCGAGTGCCGGAAATGCTATTTCAGACGTAAGCACGACCGAGTGCCGGAAATGCTATTTCAGACGTAAGCACGACCGAGTGCCGGAAATGCTATTTCAGACGTAAGCACGACCGAGTGCCGGAAATGCTATTTCAGACGTAAGCACGACCGAGTGCCGGAAATGCTATTTCAGACGTAAGCACGACCGAGTGCCGGAAATATCTATTTCAGACGTAAGCACGACCTAGAGCCGGAAATGCTATTTCAGACGTAAGCACGACCTAGAGCCGGAAATGCTATTTCAGACGTAAGCACGACCGACTGCCGGAAATGCTATTTCAGAAGTAAGCACGACCGACTGCCGGAAATGCTATTTCAGACGTAAGCACGACCGACTGCCGGAAATGCTATTTCAGACGTAAGCACGACCGACTGCCGGAAATGCTATTTCAGACGTAAGCACGACCGACTGCCGGAAATGCTATTTCAGACGTAAGCACGACCGACTGCCGGAAATGCTATTTCAGACGTAAGCACGACCGACTGCCGGAAATGCTATTTCAGACGTAAGCACGACCGACTGCCGGAAATGCTATTTCAGACGTAAGCACGACCGACTGCCGGAAATGCTATTTCAGACGTAAGCACGACCGACTGCCGGAAATGCTATTTCAGACGTAAGCACGACCGACTGCCGGAAATGCTATTTCAGACGTAAGCACGACCGACTGCCGGAAATGCTATTTCAGACGTAAGCACGACCGACTGCCGGAAATGCTATTTCAGACGTAAGCACGACCGACTGCCGGAAATGCTATTTCAGACGTAAGCACGACCGACTGCCGGAAATGCTATTTCAGACGTAAGCACGACCGACTGCCGGAAATGCTATTTTGAACTTAAGCACGACCGATCGACAATGCCTTTCATAGAAATCGAGAGTCTATGTAAAAAGAATCTCTCGCAAGTAATAGGTGTCGTAAAGTTGTCCGTAGACTTTTATTTAAGGATTTTCTTTTACCTCCTAATCTTTTAATTTGAAGATGTCTTTTTATTTTATACCGAAATATCGCTGCTCTTTTCGAAAAGTCAAGTATAGCTATTGCTATTGATCTGTTGGTTTTCCTTTTGACCTGTTGATTCAGAATTATCAGGGAGTTATTTTTCTTGGACCAGATCCAAGTTATCTCCCTTGAATCATGAGTCAATGAGAGAATACAATCTTTTACTTCCGGAAACCAAAAATATATCTAAATTTCACCTATGTGCAAATTTACAAACCGGATATCTATGTCTGTGCTGGCTGAACTTCAAGCCAACGGACGTGGTTTTCACAACTCTGAAGCTATTCCCGTCAGATGCCTTTCACATTATTGTAGCAGTAGTCTTGAGCCTTCCTTTACTGATCGCAGCTATAGGCTCCCAGATAACATCATCAACAAAGTAAATCATATTTACTTCTACATTACTTGTGCATCTCTCTATTTGTTTACCATGACAATACATGTTCTTTATCGATTGAGTTGGGACAATTAACATAGTTTTTCCATTATTAACTACATCTGTGAGTTTCACTCCCTATTATGTATCATGATTGATATATGTATATATATATATATATATATATATATATCCCTCTTACATTTATCTGACATAATAAATGTGTATATATGTAAATTCAGCTGTTTCTTAATTATTACATATATGTTTTATTTTTTTTATATCACTGTGTGTTATCCATGATAACACAACACAAAAAATGGTGACCACCTGTTCAGAAAGAAAACAAACACGTGGTCACCGTAGAAATCGAATATCAAATATTCTACTCCTTCACATCTTTTTGAAATTATTTGACTTTCGTCCAATGGATATTCTTCCAAGATGACCTGTTATTTTATGACAATATCACGTCTTTTATGACAAAGTTATAAATGTATCCATTATGGAACCATTTCCTGGCAGTGTTTAGTCAAAGCAAACACCATAAAATGTCCCATGGAATCATTTCTGCCAATAAACAGGCTCTCGTTGCATTCAGGCACTCGACAACCATCAGATCTTTTAATTGATAACAGTAGCATTTTAGAATTGTCATAAATTAACATTTGGATAGGTTTGTTACGATTTTTCTTTTTTATATCTAAGGTTGAGGACATGTGTTGCATGGAGAGAAATGATATGAGAATGATACGATGGATGTGTAATATGAGTCTTAAAGACAGGCTTAGATCTGATGAGCTCAGGAAGATTAAGTCTGGACAGTATAGGGAAATGTGTGCAGAACAGGAGACTGTTGGGGTTGCTTTTTCCAAATGCATGGAGTCCCAAGTCATGTGATGGTTGAGCAGTCAGCCATGAGTTGATTTAGTCATGTGATCACCCATATTAAAAGACATGGCTTAGAAATTAACTTTCTCTTTTTGGTCTGTCAGGGTGACAAAATATTTGCCAAATCCCTCTCCTTTCCTTTTTTTTTTAATGTTTTAATCACTGAAACAACATTGTTTGTCCACTGCTCCTATTTTGCCCAGAGCGGTTCTGTGATATGCAGTCTGTCATACATCACTACATCTATATTTGGTACGTAGTCTTTCATTGTATCCAAGTATTTGGAAGAATTGACAGTGTGTATATTTTGGTGTATTACTTGTAAGTGTAAATAAATCCTGTTATGTTTTTAGAAGTAAGATTTTTAGAGGTTTTTTGTGTGTGTTATCTCGTAGAACAATTAATAAATGGCTAATTCTTATTGGGCCATCAAATGCAGATATCTTCTCTTCATTGTCCTTTGATTGATCCATGTATTACCTAAAAAGTAAGCATGTCCTTTAGGTATCTTATTGAAAATAAAATATAGCAATTTTAAACAATTGATACATTATTTCACTGATAAAAAAATGTGCAGCTGTACATATTGCGACATCTGCAACCTTGCACTTTACAAAATGTTTTTTAAATAATTTTTAAAAATTTAGAATATTTCCAGATTATAAATACAAATATTGAAAAGAAAATTGGATTACAAATATTTATTTTCTTGGGTAATTATTTTAAACATAGTCGAATGTCATTTCCACCTTAATGGAAAATAATATTTGTAATATTTGGATTATTTGAACTACTATTCTCGTCTGGTTAGATTCACAACGTTTTGGCCGTTGTAAGTACCGACCTTCTTCAGATGTTTTTTTTTAAAACTTGGGAATCTTTGTCAAATTTTTAAACTTGTACAGAATTTCGAATTGATCCACTGTGGTAGATTGTTCTCATTCTGTCATCCATGATCTGTTAGAAGTGTTAATTTATGTTATAGTTTGTTGTGAGGATTGAACTTGCATCCTCCAGAAGACTGTCACTTAGAACTGATTGTTAATCAGCACTTTTAACCATTAGAAATTATGCACCTGAATGTCAGAAGTTACATCAGCCGAAACGTCATCATATTCGGTTTAACGTCCGTTTTACGTGTTGCCATGTGTTTAGAAATTGAATTCCAAGCTAACCTATCTCTGGACAGGTCTTTATTTATCCCCCTTTCTCTCAAGTCTATCCTTATCACTTCCTCCCATGTTTTCTTTGGTCTTCTCCTGTGAACTAAACCTACTACTTCAACTGTTCTACATCTACTAACCCAAAAATACTCATCCATTCTTTCAACATGGCCATACCATTAAATTCTCATTCTTCGCACACATCTCCCTATACTGTCCAGATTTAATCTTCCTCTGAGGTCATCAGATCTAAGCGAGTCTTTAAGACTTGCATTACACATCGATCGTATCATTCTCATATCATTTTTTTCCATACGACACATGTCCTTAACCTTTACTGGCCAGGTTTCACTTTCATACATCATCACACTACGTATGCATGCCTGATAGATTTTTCCCTTGGTCGACAGTTGTAACGCTCTGCTGGTTAGTAATGGCAGGAGTTCCCTGAACTTACTCCATCCACTCCTAACTAGCACCTGCTTCACCCTGTGCTCCAATGGTATCACCCAGATAAAAGAAAACTTCAAAACAACCTCAATAGCTTGTGAAAAGTTGCGAATATAAAACTAAGATGAGAAACGTAGTCCATATCGTGAAACTTTTGAAACATAAAGAGCCATTAAAAACATAAAAAGCCATCTTAATGCAGTATCTAATTGATAGTAATTTGGCCCAATTATTTTTAAGCTTTTATTTGATTAAAATTTAATGATTTTCTTTTGAATGTAATTATTTGCTATTCAACTGTTTATAAATGAATGCGAGGAAGACAAACATTTAACGTCACTGGAATGATTAATGCAAATATTTCGTTTGTTAATTTCATATTTTAATTTTAATCTAGTGATTGTTTTTAGGGTTTCATCTGGAGGAAAGGTTAAGCTGCCAGTTAAT
Source organism: Sepiola atlantica (assembly GCA_963556195.1). Classification (NCBI taxonomy): domain Eukaryota; kingdom Metazoa; phylum Mollusca; class Cephalopoda; order Sepiida; family Sepiolidae; genus Sepiola; species Sepiola atlantica. Next base: position 54,753,340 of record OY744533.1, on the reverse strand, counting down.
TTAAAGTGGTGCACAATAGAGGTATAACCATGTACAGATGTATCACAAGTCTCGCTGACAATATTAATACCAATCTTTGGAAAAAAATAGCATGCTACTTTGAGCCAATTTAATGAATGAAAATCCCACCAAGAATATAAATGCCTTGGTTCTCTTTATTTTAAATGAATACATTTTGTTTTAGAAAATACAGTTATTTTGTTATCTATCTATCTATATCTATATATATAAGGGGAATATATGAAAACATGGTTTTGTTTTTGTCTTCCCCTCTCTCACATATATATATATATATATACACACACACACACTGTCTGACATACACACACACTGTCTGACACACACACCATACACACACTGTCTGGCGCGCACACACACTGTCTGACACACATACCATACAAAAACAGTCTGGCATACATACACACCCACACACTGTTTGGCATACACACACACACACTGTCTGGCATGCACACACACACTGTCTGGCATACACACACACACACACACTGTCTGGCATACACACACACACACACACACACACTGTCTGGCATACACACACACACACACAGTCTGGCATACATACACACACACTGTCTGGCATACATACATACACACACACACACACTGTCTGGCACACCCACACACTGTCTGGCATACACACACACACACACTGTCTGGCATACACACTCTCTCTCTCTCTCTCTCTCTCTCCCTCTGTCTGTTGTGTCATGTGAATGCTAAAAGTTAGTCATGATTTTTGGAATATTCAGCATCAAACCTTATACCTCATGACGCTGCAACTAAGTAGCAACTTCTAAGTTTAAATTGTGTTTGTAAAATAAGTAAAATAAAGGATGTTATTGGAACCTGCTCCCTTAATTAGTCATTAAAAAACAAAAAAACGTTTTAGACATTCGCATGTGAAATCGAATTCGATAAAATCATTTTATCCTCATCCTAATCGAGTGTACTTGTTCAGTAAAGCTGAGTTACGGTCAGAAAGTTTAATGATTACTTCGATACTAATTTGGTTTTATGAAAAAACAAGTATTTTTAGTTCATTTTTAGTTCTTTTATTTCTCTTTTTCTACTTAAGTTTTGTTCTTCAAATTTTTGTTTAGGTAAACGTTACTGTTACCGACATCAATTATTTTAAAGGCAATATCGTTGGGAAATTAGTAAAAATCTATTTATTTTGCTTTACCTACTAAAGTCACAATAATGGAAGTGAGGATCATTAAATTGTAACGCGAGTAACGTGTCGGGTGTGACTTGCGGGCAGCAACGCGAGTAACGTGTCGGGTGTGACTTGCGGGCAGCAACGCGAGTAACGTGCCGGGTGTGACTTGCGGGCAGCAACGCGAGTAACATATTGATCGGTGTTATTTGACAATTCAGACTACTATTCTCATCTTGGTTGTTAGTTTCACAACGTTTTGGACGATGTAACCTCCGACCTTTTTACCTACACTCGTAAAATAAATATATATATATATATATATATATATATTAAAAATGGAAAAAATTATTTTGAAAGCATCTTTTAAGAATGTAAATTTGAAAAAAAAGCAACAAAAAAAAAACGGGCAAAATGCCTTCGGAAGCCATGTTTAAGATGCAAATATTTTATTTTAAAAAATCATAATTTTGGGTAACATATCAATCTTCAGAGAACGAGTGTTTCACAACAAAAGTAAAGGTTTTACCATTATTTATTTTTGTAATTAGGAGGGTTTTTTCTTGGTGCTAGCGAAATAAAGTTATTGCCTTTACTTTTCTTATGAAACACTCGTTCTCTGAACATGGATATTTTATCCAAAATTAATTATATAAAGTCAAGAAAAAAAAATTGCCTTTTGCATTTAGGCTTTTTTTTTTTTTTTTTTTTTTTTTCAAATATATATATATAATCATAAATATTTGTTTTGATCTACATACATATACGTTTCATACTTTCAAGAATCGTCAGTGTATAGATGATTATTCATACCGGTCACTGGACTCGAACCCCAGAACACGAGCCATGTTTCATACTCAAATTACGTCTTAGCCCACGCGGCCACTATCAAAAATCTAGTAAATCAGCAAGAGATTAAACCTGTTAAAGGCAGCCGTCGTCAGAGTGTTCAACTGCTGAAGTAACATGCATTTAAAGCCACGATGACGGCTGTGCTAATACTATTCATACGTATACGTTACATCCTTTCAGGAATCGTTAGATATATATATATATATTGTGTGTGTATTTAGGCAGCATTTTTTTTATTCTTCATCAGAATCATCTTCAGGTGACAAAAGCAAATGATAAAAACGTTGGAGAAAAGAAGAGAATTTCAAGAGATAGCTGAGAAACGCACATGTGAAGTCAGTTAAACACCAAAAGGACGGTGTTGCACTGTTCCATATAGAAATATGTTGTAATGTAGTAATTAGTAGTAATATATAGTGAAAAGTAGTAAGACTGCAGATCTAAAACAAAAATAGGCTCTTAAAATTCATACTAGAATTGTCTACAAAGACCTGTAGTGTAATCGTTATAAGTGCTAAGTGACAGTCTTCTGGAGGTTGAAGGTTCAATCCTCAGTTCGGGCGATACTAGTAATACAATTATGAATTAAGACTTCTACTCGATCATGGTTGACGGAATGAGAGCAAGCTTCCCCCGTGAATTAAATAAAGAGTTCCGTTGGAAATTCCGTACGGATTCACAAGTTCGACAAAAATGCACCTGAAGAAGGTTGGAGTTACATCGGCCGAGATGTTGTGAGAATAGCATCTAAGATGAGAACAGTATTCTGAATAATCAAAATAATACAAATACACTTGTAACGATTTTTTAAATATCATACTTAAAAATAGCAGCATTAATAATGGGAAACATTACCATCTCCTTTTGGATGGGTGGGGATGGGGGTGCATTACCTGTCATCCGAGTCGTTCTAATCCATAAGGAAGTGCCGACTAGTCTGACAAGGACATTTTCGGGCGAAATTTAATTTTATAAGTTCCTTAGACTTTAAATTAATTTTTAATGGTTCCGGTGCGACAATTCTGCACACAGTCTCCGCCTTTTTTTAATTTAAACAATATTTTTTTTTATTGCCACCCAACTTAAGATTATTGTTAGGATACAAAGATACTATCCTTCCAGGTATCGCCACCTCGTTTCGGAGGGATAATGGGTTTCTGGTCTGTCGTTTGTGACTCTCATCTGTGAAGGAGTGCCGTCAAACAGGACATTTTCATTTTAACGGTTTCATTCGGCAAACTGTGTGCACTGTCTTTTTTTTCCATTCATATTTCCTCCCAAATTTAGGTTTGCTGCAGGGCATTTTTTTTTCATTCATATCAAACATTACCTTCGTTCCAGTGTTTGTGTATAGACACAATTACTTCCTCCCCCCCCCCCTCCATTTCTTGCTGCATATTTTGTAGTTATTAATACTTACAGAACACTACAATTAAAGCTATGTGGAAAAATCGAGTAAAAACAATATATAATGGCGTTCAGAAGTGGAAGCATGAGTTTACTGGGTCCTTCAATTTTCCCGGGCAACGCCTGTACATGGGTCCCGCTAGTTAAATATAATCTACGTTTCCATCCAAGTGTTAAACTTTTTTCTTTATTTTTGAAAGGAACAGTAGTAAAATCCGTAGTTAGCAGAAGAAAAAAAAGTCGCCTCTTTATTTGGGGGGGGGGGGGGGGCATGTTTGCTAATAAATCTGGCATTGAAGGCACTTGGCTTTTTTTTCTGTAATCATCCCATCTTGCTTTAAGCTGAAAGACTCACCAGTCGTTGAGTGTAAAGAATACGATTCTATAGTATAGCACTAACCATGAAGCCAGTTTTTATATTATTTTTTAAAGACCCACCCCCCCATTACCGCCGTGGCATTGTTTTATTTCTGCTTTCCTTTTTTCTTTTTTGTCTTTCTGCTGTCTTTTTCTTCTCAATTTCTTTTTTTTCTCTTTTCAATCTCTTTTCTTTCTTTTTCTTTTCTCTTTTTTTTCTTTCTTTTTCTCTTTCTTTCTCTCTTTTTCTGCTTTCTCTTTGCCTATTTTCTTTTCTGCTTTCTCAGCCAGGGGTTTTTACCCCACCTAATAAACCGGTATCATCCGGGCCTTTGGGTCTGGATTTACACCGGTCTATTGGGGGTTATCCGTCCTGTGCAGTTCTAGGAGGTGCACCCTCCCAGGTTTTGCCTCCCCTCTTTGGGGAGGAGTAAGTTTATTACTTACTGTCTGAGGCGCCCCTACCGGGGAATGCCGACGGGGCTGCCCAGGCAATTTTTAAATGGCCAGCGTGCTCACCTCTTGAGCGCTGGCTTATCTAATCCCACTTTCCCGACCTTGTGTCACATCTTACCTTGTGGGAGGTAGATAAATAACTTTCTCTTTGACTTTTTTCTTTTCTGCTTTCTCTTTGCCTTTTTTCTTTTCTGCTTTCTCTTTGCCTTTTTTCTTTTCTGCTTTCTCTTTGCCTTTTTTCTTTTCTGCTTTCTCTTTGCCTTTTTTCTTTTCTTTTCTGCTTTCTCTTTGCCTTTTTTTATTTATCTTTTCCTTTTTTTATTTTCTGTTTTGTTTTTTCCTTTCTCTTTTTTCTGCTTTTTTCCTTTCTCTTTTCTTTTCTCTTTTCTTTATTTCTCTTTTTTTTCTTTTTTTTTCTCTCGTCTCACTTTCTCTCTTTTCTGCTTTCTCCTCCTCCACAGCTGACGATAGTACTTGTTTGTTATCAACTTTCTGTCTCACCAACAAATTTCTCTTCTTCCTCCTCCTTCTCCTCCTCCCGTCTGTTCCGTCCCTTGCCAATCTGCGGGAGGGAGAAGCAGTGAAAGGGGGACCCCCAACCTTCTCTCACTCAATGCTTCTTCTTCATTGAATCTTTGTACACACCATCACCACGACGGCGGCGGAGGCCACTTTTGCTCGCTACCTTTTTCGCGTCTCTCTCTACCAAAAACACACCTCTTCGTTTCCCAAATGGTTCATGGAGAAAAACAAGACCAGGTTGGAGGCCACAGTTGTTAATACCGTAGAGAACGAGGACAAAGATGGCGTCTACGTCGTGCTACGGTATTTATTTACCATTTTCAAAACCTGCATGAAAGAAAAACAAAATTAACACACTTCAAAGTCTTGTATTTCTTTTTCCTCCTACAGTTTTTTGTATAACTTATTAATAGACTTATGTCTACATAAACATGAACTTTTTTTTTAGTTTGTCTTGTGAAATTTTAAAGTCTGTAAAATAAGCTTTACCTTTAAAATTGTGCTGTAATTAAATATAAACAACCAAATTTATATAAAAAAAAAACGATTCTCTTCTCTCCACGTTTGTTGTGTATTAACTCATTTCGAAATTGGTAAAAAAACCCTTCATTTCTTCACTTCTTTTCCTTCTTAGACTCCACATTTAGGCTATCGCCTCTCTCATATATATATATATATATATATATATATATATATATATATATATATATATATATATATATATATATATATAAGGTTTTGTTCGTCCTTACTGTGTTTATATAATAGTGCTCAATAACAAGTAGAGCTATATATTTATTTAGTATACAAAATTGGGGGGGGGGTACTTCTGCAGTTTACGGACCGTACTATTTTTTTAGATAGGATTTTCAAGTTAAATTCAATTTTTGCAGTATCTTTTGTTTATTAAATTGTTAGGGTAAAGTACAGAATAGTTAATAAAAAACCCTCCCCATGTTAAGAATGGGTTTCTAAATAACGTTATTTCAGCATGGTCCGTAAACTGCAGAAGTACTTTCTTTTTTCTTTGTTAATACAAACATTTGGCTACACATTTGCAGACATGTTTCAGTTCCAACTGGAAATAAGTATGTATATATCGTTAATTGCAGTAATAGCCCCCCCCCCCCCATCTCGTCATTTTAGCATGCATATAACTTATTCCCCTATTCTTCAGAGTAAAAAATAAATAAATAAGTCACAGTGCCTGTTTCCAGTGGCGTGTAGAAGTCTGGTGATGCCCGATGCAAACTCCTTGATTGTATGCCCAAAGACCGAAATATAAGTCATAATACTGAGAAATATTACGAGAAAATAAAATAGTTTGAATATCATTGTATACCTTCTCTTCCCCCTCAAATCTGGTTGCCCGGGGTCACCGTCCCGTTGCCCCACCCCCTGCCCGTACCGCTGGTTATTTATAATCTTGAAAGTTATTTCAATCTATTGTTTAGTGTAAACTTTTCCTTTTCATAATATAAGTAAATCAAAATTAGTCACAATTCACTATGGAACACATTAGTTCGTGTAGTTTTTTTACTCAGTAATCTGCCTGCTTGCAAAATTAATTGCAATCCTTTTTTTAATATTTTATATATAAATCACCTCCTAATCCGTTAAAATTGCATAACTCTACTGTTATTTTACATATTTTAAAAAAATCTGTCTGAAATCGCGATTTTACTATTGTTTTATTTCGAAACCTAATTTCCTGAAGCTTTGAGTAAACGTACGAAGTGTTTTAAAATAACTTTAAATGTAAAATCTCTATATTAAAAAAAAATTGTGATCACTTCTCTGTGTTTCTTGGCTCTACGTAACTTACACATTATTTTTCATTAACTATTAATCGATTGTTTATTGCAATTAAAAATACCCCCCCCCCCCCCCAAAAAAAAATAATGCAATAGTGTAAAGTACGGAAAGTAACTTTCAAAGAATAATGAAATAAAATCCACCATAATGCATTTCGGTTTATTCGTAAACAAATCAGCCATTTTGATCTTTGAATAGTTGAACAAACACAAAAAAAACAACGAATTATGTTGTGACTTTTCGAAATTTTAAATGAATTTGAAAGCCTTTAAACTGTCAAATAGAAAGTCATTTAAACTGACGTTAAAATGCTTAGCAAATCCTTATGTATTAAAAGATTGACAGTTTTGACAACTATTTACATCCAATAATTTTATAATTAGAGATTAAAACATTAACTTAATGACAAAATCATTTATCCTGCTGCAAAAACCAAGCTTATTCCTATTTATCAGACACGAAAATATATTCCCCAAATCTTACAAAATTGGAATGCACGTTCTTGTTAGGAAAAAATGTGCAGACGCAACCATCTCTCCTCCCTGCGTGGAATGGTTGATAAATACTGACATTTTTCTCTCCTCTTTCTTCAAGGTTGGGAAAGTCCTTTCCTTTCTCTTTTGCTGCAGCACGTTGGTGGTTTCCATGGTAATCATCCCAGCCAAGCCTTAGTTAGTAATAATGTCAGATAGTGTGCATTTATGTTCGCTATGTACCTTAGTTGCGCTTTTTAGGTGTGATGTTAGATTTTTAGAACGGTTTACTGATATTTTTTTTTTAATTTTTAATCTTTACTGAAGAATTGCTATGGTTTTATGAATATTTTAATCTAGGGATTCTTTTCGTATGAATCAGCATATTATTTATTTATTTAAAAAAAAAACAAAACATTTTATATATATATATATATATATATATATATATATATATAACCTGCTTCATTCTGTTGATGGCATTGGTTTCCAGGATTCATTTTTAGAATAAGGTACTCACAGGAGAGGCCACGTGAAGGTTGCTAACATCTATAGCGAAAGTGGTGTTACGGATCAGATAGGATTCAAACATGACACACCGTCAACAATCTGCGCCAGTATCAACTTCACCAGGGCCACCTCCCAATCTAGCGATAAATAAAATTCGTTTCTGTTCGGCAAACTTGAAAAGTAACATTTTGAATCTCAATTTGTAGACAGTATTTTGTGCCCACTTATTTTTTACTCTTCTCGCCGATTCCAAATATAGTCTTATTTTTTTTCTCTAGGATATTTTGTTCTCGAGATGATAAAGCCAGCTTCTCTGCTTCTGGTGCAAATTCTATAGAGAGATTAGCGAAAGTGCTAGTACTAAAGGGTTTAGCTATGAAAGTTATTGAGCAAAATTTATGGAATCAAGAATAAAGCTAAAAATGGATTCTTTACTTGTACTTCTACTATAAACTGAAATGGTCATCTATAATTCTTAGATTTCAAAATATTTAGACATTTTCAAAAAAAAAAATTATTTCAATGAAAGCATCTCTGAAATTCTCCATGAGGTTCCTCTAGTCTCTTATATAAAGTTGTGTGTGCGTGAGTACAGATAAGTCAGAAACTACATAAGATATACTTACAAACCTTACATCATCGGATTCAGTGTAACACCGACCTGATTATAATAATAAAAAAAAGAAAATACTGTAATCTTCATTCCCTTGAGGTCGCCTGGGACCAAATTAGAGGGGAGGGTCAGAAAAACCTTTCTTTTTTTTTTTCATTCTGATAGTTGTTTCAAAAACAACGCTGAAATTAGGCAAACTTCAGTCAGCTGTTTTTTTTTTTTCGTTTTTTTTTCTTTATATTATATTGAACAAATTGATAGAGGGCGGGCCTTAAAAGACAGATTCTACATTTTTAACTCTATCATATACTCCCGGGCAACGCCGGTTAGCCCTGCTAGTTTAATATAATTTTACTGCAGGTATTCACTTGAAATTTATGCAGATGATGTTTTGATATAAAATTGAAGAGAAAAACACGCAGAGAAAAATGAGTTGTCGTTAAAATGTAAAATGTGTGAGAAAATGAATCTGACTGACAATTCTAAAAATGTTGTACGTGTGTTGCGAGACACTCTTGGAATGTTTCCAGAAAGAAAGAGTATGCTGCCATTACAGTTGTCATTCACCACCTCACCTTTTTTTTTTTTTTTTTCAATTATGCTTAAAGTAGAGGAAAACTATATAAGGTCTGTCTGTCTGTCTGTCTGAAAATCAATGAGACTGTGTTGTGTGAGCTATGGGCGAAAGATTGGTAAAAGTTATCATCTAACACGTTACCTTTGGAATATATAACTGTAACCTGGGCTTTTGTTTACATCCTCCTTTTTCTTTACCATGACTGCACCTGCTCAATATCTCAAGCATCCAGCAATTCCTGGTCGAAGAGAACACCTCTCTACTGGAACAATCTCCCTATTCACCTGATCGTGCTCTCTGTGACTCCCCTCCCTTAAGCTCAAGGTGGGGATCTATTTTGAATGTGTAGAGGCCATCAAGAGTTCATAATGATGGGGCGGAGGGGCATCCTAAAAGAATCTTTCCAGCCTTATGCACTTTCCCATCCTTTTATTACTTCAGAATTTATGACATCTTGTCCCAATGTTTTCAATTCATCCGTTTTTACATAATAAAGCCTCCCCCCCTCCGGTGTCATTTACCTTTTAACTGGATAATGTTATCCCTTTGTGACGTCTTCCATTGTGCATGGAGACAAACCACAAACAAGATCCACAGAGTTTTAGTAGTAGTGTGTATGTGTGTGTGTATATATATATATATATATATATATATATATATATATATATATATATGAGAGATAGGGGGGGTCGTTCATTTCAAAGCATTGATAGGTTTGAAATATTAAAATTAATGATAGAAGCCTTTTTCAATGCAATATTTTTTTAACTTACTGATGAGATGATCACTAAAGTGCCCCCCCCCCAATATCATTGAACAGCAATAAAACACACTGTTAGACATTCATAACTGAAACAGGTATTCAAGTTATTTTGTACCAAATATGGTTAGATTGCAGAAAGGATTGTGGCTTTTATTAACGATTCTATTGGTGTCATTTAGGGGGGGGGGGGACAACCTATATACACAATGTCTTTGCTTTTTAGTAGTTTGGTTTCGTGACTTTAACAAAATTGGGTTTATTATAAATCCTTATCTAAAAAATTCTGAAAACTTAATATTATTTCCTAACTAAACACTTTTTACGCTTATTTTCATGTCTATACTTCATTTCTCTCAGCAAATGGAACATATGAATTTTGATGTGTATAGTAAAAAAAAAAAAGAAAAGTAAAGTGCTCGATCATAGTCGAGGGCAACTCAAAGGCTCCCTTTTCATTAGCTACTACACAGATGTAGGGGAGGGTGCTACACCTTTCCTGTGATTACTGCACTTACCCTTGATTCTCACCTTATAATGTTGAGTATTTAGCAAGGAGGCATCAAGTACCGTTTTTAAGTCTTTGGTATGTCTCTACCGAGGATTGAACCCTGATCTCCTGACCCATTAGCAAACACTGTGACCATTAGACCAAATGTTAATTTGTAATAGTGAGACGGGAATATAATTTTAAATGGGGGGCAAAGTATCTGTGTCGATTGTTTTTCTTGGTTGTTCGAGATGTCTCATAATGACACTCTGCTACCACTACCAATGAGTCCTCATATTTATCAGTCGCGTTGAGGTAGATTACAAATAGTATTTAGGGTGTGCATATTCAAGCTGAGCTTCTTCACCGTAAGAGAGCAAAATCTGGTGTCTTGGGTTTCCTCCATGACAACCTCAGCGTTCTTTCAGTTCATGAAAGAACCGCTTATCTTGCATGAGTACATTAGTATTTGGTGTGTTAGATGACCATTAACCTTACAATTATCCACCTCTTATATCTTGTCAGGTTTTGTTTTTAGGCTGCTGGGTGACTAGACACCCTCCTCACCAGTCAAGCCTGGTAGAAGAACCTGTGTTTTAGCTCAACTATAAGTATGCATTTTGCTGCTTGTATACTGCAAATATTTTTCCAAGTGCCCTTTGTTTTGGCTTTGTTATGTCAGTTCAACCTACTTGTATGTCAACAGAAGTTGGCAATGATAGAGTTGTGCAAACAATTTTGTGACACATGATAAATTGACATTGTCTAAGGATCAATCATTTTAATCGGCTTTTACTAATTTAGCATAATTTACCAAATTCATGTGAGAAAATGACAAACGGTTACTTTTTTGTTGTTGGGGGGGGGGGGCTCTCCTAATTAATACTTCACTTCTGACCCCTCACTCCTCCCTCTCTCTCTCTCTCCTTAAACAAAAATATAAATATGGGAAATAAAATCCCACACATTCTATACATTACTTTTTCTATTATACTAGAGCTGAGTTAATCAACTTTTGTTTCCCCCAAGTTTTTTTTATTATATATTTTAATCACACAAAATAAATGTTAAAATAGTCTTAAATATTTAATATTCTTTAAAAAAAAAAAAAATTTTAAATAAAAAAAATTTTTTTTTTTGAATTTTTAAACAAATTTAAAAAATTATATTTGTTCTTTCTGATTAAAAATTTTGTTTGTTTTTACTAATGTGTCGCTATTTATCAAGGCCAAAAGTCACTTGGGAATAAGGATTAATGAGATCGTTGGATTGTCAGTTGAATGATGAAGAATATTATGAGAGGATTAAAAATGATGAATGGAAATGAACAAAATTTTATTGCTCATAAGGATGGTTTATGACGAGTATTAGTTGTATTTGAAGATGACTATATAGTCTGCAGGGAAGCAGTCCCGTAAGAATGTGTTCCACAGATAAGTTCTTGGAAAGAAACTCTGTTCATGGAAATTCTACCTGATGCGAGACACATGGAGAAAGAAAGGAAAGTTCTTTACAATGGTGGTAATAATAAGAGTTCCTGCTCTGAATGTCTTACAAGGAAGAACCAGGGATTGAAGCTCAGTCGAGCACCTCTCATGTAAATAATGATAGAAAAAGACTAGCAACTTCTCTTCTGTGGGAAAGAGGCTGTAGAGAGAAGAGATCATCCCCCACTAGATTGCAAAGTTGATTTTGTACTCTACCAAGGCAAGAAAGAGTGCTCTTAGCTGCACCTCCCCAGATGTGGCAGCAGTAACATCAAAAGCCATGATTGTTTGATATTCATTGCTTAACCATGACTGTTTCATTGCAACAACAAGACAGTATAAATACATTTTATATTAAGTTTCTTTCTTTGAAATAAGGGTTTAACTAATGTTTTATTTCGAAACTTAATTTCTTAATAGTTTTTATTACTCAATACTAAGCACGTTTGGAAATATATTATACTAAAGCTGAATTAATCAACTTTTGTTTCGCCTCCACCCAAAGGTTTTTTTCCTATATATTTTATTCATACAAAA
>OY744533.1:54503807-54736307 GCA_963556195.1 Sepiola atlantica | reverse complement strand
ACACGATTGGATATTTTCCCCTCTTTAAGACCATATGCGTTTCGTCACATTTTTTACACTAATTTTTCAGTAAAAATGTTATATCTTTGTTAAAACACAAGATTAAGCAATGAAATTTACCATATAAATGTATTTTTGTACAAGGAATCAGAATGTGCCACTGAAAATCTCCAGAAATTAATGGTTTCCAAGTAATCTGCACTAAGTGCACATAAATATGCTGCAATACCTTAAAAATACCATGTATCCATTAAAAGAAAGAAGTTAGAAAACTCAAAGTTGAATTGTAATACATTTTATGTACAAGAAACTAAAATCTAATATTAGGACTGTTTAAAAATGAATATTTTGCAAGATTTCTTTGGCATTATTGTAGATTAACACCTTCTGCTAACTCACCCCCTTACCTCCCCAAAATATGAGATTCTACTTTTTTTATTTAGGCAATTACATGTTAACACCCTGAAAAACTTAGCAGAAAGAAACAAAAACAATTATTTTAGAATTTAAAGTGGGGATCAGTTTCATATAAAATAATCCCCCATTTCAAGGCCATTCTAGCGTTTTAGGACAGTTAATTATTTTTTCTATGGGAGATAAATCCTGTGCGTTTTTCTTGTTTTGTTTTTTTTGTTTTTTGTTTTTTTTAGACGATTATGAGGGTCTTTGTGGGAGGAGGGGGGCTTACCACTTGAACTTCAGGTTAGTGGTAGGGCTAGGGGCAATTAAGTGTGAACACCCTGAAAACTTAGCAGAAAGAAAAAAAACAATTCATTTAGAATTTCGAGTGGGGGATTAGTTTCACATATATTTAATGTAGAATAATTCACCATTTCCGGGCCATTCTAGCGTTTTAGGCCATTAATCAATTTTTTTATATGGCAAATAAATCCTGTGCGTTTTTTTTTATGGGCGTCTGCTTTTGTTTTTTTTTTTGTTTTTTTAGACGATTATGTGTGGTTTTAATGGGCTTTTTGTAGGATTAGAGCTTGCCACTCAGACTTAGCGTTAGTGATAAGGTTAAGGAAGGGGTTTTGTTTTGGATGGAGGTTGCCATTCGGACTTAGTGTTAGGGTTAAGGGAGTTTTTAGGGGGTGGCTTGCCACTCATATTTAAAGTTAATGGTACGATACGTTCAAGAAGGCATTTTTAGGAGGTGGGCTTGTTAGTCGTACCTAGAGTTAGTGGTAGAGTAATTATTTATTATATAAATTTCACTAAAAGGCAAGAATGGTCGGGAAATCGGAGATCATTTTACATTAAATTTATATGCGAAACTGATCCCCCACTCTAAATTCTAAATTATTTTTTGTTCTGTTTTTTCTTTTTTTCGCCAAGACTTTAAGACGTAATCGCCTAAAAAAAAGTAGAATCTTAATTTTTTTTTTTTTTTAATTGGCGACTAGAAAGTCATTACTATTAGAAGTTCGAAAGTTGAGTGAAAACCAGTATTTTTTAAAGTATTTTTATAAAAGAACCAAATAGGATTAACTTTTTTTAAGCACAAGAATTTTTGTCTTATTTTTACAAAGCTTTACAAGACTAGTTAGCTGCTGCTGATTGAGTGTTATATCAGCAATACTAGCAGCCATTGTTGACTTTCGCTCAAAAAACGGACAATATTTTTTCGGATAAGGTAATTTAAAATTACTACTACGGAAAGACAAAACAACATACAATTATAATTTTAATGCATAAAAAAAGATAAAAGATTAATTTATTTACTAGTTGGGTACGAAAAATGTAACAACATTTTCTATATTCATATTTTAAAATTCGTTCTAGAATGAAAATAAACAAAAATCACCGTGTTTATAGCTGCTATTACTGCTGCAACTACAATCAGTTTTTCAAACTATAAATCGAAAACGCTTTTTTTTTTCCGGATAGGGTCATGAAATATCATGACTACCAAAAGAGAACACATATATACAATTATAATTTTAATGCATAAAAAAGTAAAATGATTGATTTACTTACTAATTGGGCGACGGAAATGTATTTTTCAAAAATGTTCAACCGACGTCGAGTTGAAGGTTTATTTTTAAAATTTCAAAAAAAATGAATGATCCGAATTTCTTCGTACACTAACAAACATTAAAAGTGATGTTTCTTCTGACTAGTTTCCAAATTTCAGGACGAAATTCCACACACAGCAATGGTACGAGACTTTTAAACGAAGGGGGGGTTTAAAAAAAATTGACGTAAATTGCCGAAAATAGCGTTAACATTTTTTTGCCTTTATTTGCTCAAAACTCTTTAAAATATATAATGTATATTCATGAATGCACCTGAAAGGATATTCATTTCCTAACAAAATGATGGTATTTTGAGCACTGAAAGTGCTTTAGTTTTTAAGATATGACTATTTTAATAGAACTACCCTCAAATCTGTGATTATCCAAACCGTTTTCTGGTCGATGTGTATTGCTACTTAAAAGACATCCAGTGGTGAGGCCTCCATTTGGGAGCTGTGGGGAATGTGGAGTTGCCCCTTAGTTGCCATTGCTCCCAGGTCCACTCTGGCCCGGAGTGGTAGTACCTGTAAGGGCCCCATTTATGGGTCAAATAGAACCTACTGGCGCTACCAGATCAGACTGTCAGAAGTTATTGACTTCCTGACTCAAAATGCACCAAACATTGATGTTTTATTGTTTTTTATTTTTCTTTGCAAAGCTCAATCATGTTCTGCAAAATCCAAAACAAAAAACAATTTCCCTCCCTTCCCATTCTCCCCTTCCCACCCTTTCACTCACTCAAACACCATGAACAAATATTTGAACATGTAAAGAACTTGAAGCATAAAAACTTTCATCAAAATGACCGAATTTGGCATTAAATAACCCGAAAAGGGTTGATATGCAGTAAAACAACCAACCAAACCAAATATGATAGGGTTGTGTATTTCATTCAGGATTCTGTGGGTGGCATTTTTTTTTTTTTTTTAGTTATGCTGTACATATCGTAATGTGTATTACAAAAAAAATTATTTAGCCAGAAATGAAAAATGCTGATACGTATATCAATTGATGCATTATGTGAAATTTCGATAGTTGACATGGTTATCTAACTATAAATTAAAATTTTAAAAAGCAAATCAATAAATAAAGCGGATTTTTAATGACATATTTAAACCTAATTTCCAACTACATTTATTGAATCGATAGTCAAGTGTGTTTACAGTTGCTAAACTAGTTGATGACCTACATGAGCATTTCTTTCGGTTAAATTTCTTATCTTTTGTGATTTCCTAACAAATCAATCATTTTACTTGGAACTTATTTCCTGCTCCCTTGAAACTTGTGCAGAATGTTGCCAAAACTCTCTTCCATTTATTTGCATTGCCAGTTGGATAACATCGATTAACTGTATTTTTATTTGCTTAAGTGTGTATGTATGTATAATAATAATAACAAATGGCAGTTGGGGAAAAGAGGTTTCTGGTAGTGTAAAAACTGCCCCCCCCCCTCCTTTTTTTATTATTTAAACGTGGTGGTAGTTTTTTTATTTGCCTAATTGTTGATCCAAACTTTTACACTTAATACAGATTCTCTCTCTATCTATCTCTCTATCTATCTCTCTATCTATCTCTCTATCTATCTCTCTATCTATCTATCTCTCTATCTATCTATCTATCTATCTATCTATCTATCTATCTATCTCTCTATCTATCTATCTCTCTATCTATCTATCTCTCTATCTATCTATCTCTCTATCTCTCTCTCTATCTATCTCTCTATCTATCTCTCTCTCTATCTATCTCTCTCTCTATCTATCTCTCTATCTATCTATATCTCTATCTCTCTATCTATATCTCTATCTCTCTATCTATATCTCTCTCTCTCTCTCTATCTCTCTCTATCTCTCTCTTATGCCTATTTTTTCTGTTTTTAGAAATTTGAGATGTACCCTCTCTCTTCCTTCCTCTTCTGATTTCACTAAGCATAACATTTTGAATCTTATTTCAACAAGAATTTTTACATAAACTCCTAAATAAAAATGAATTAAACACTTCAAATTTGTGGAAAGACGTGATGGTTTTAATAATTATTTTAATTTAAAAAAAAAAGAAACTCTTTGAATTTTGTCACATTACATTTTATTTTTCAATCAATATTTTTCGTTTGGATCCTCATTATATTTCTACTTGTGGTTTTCAAACATCGTGAAATAACCCCTTTTTTTCCTTTAAATGAAAACAGTTTTTTTATTAAATATTTATCTAAAATGTTTAAAGAACTTTGGTTTTAAATTCCTGTAAAAATGATTTCCAACATCCTCTGAAACCCAAATAATAAATTGTTTAAAAAAAAAAATCCTCATCTAGGGAAACGGAGGAATCCCATTTCTATGTTTTCACTTCATCCCATTTCCTTAATATCTTTAATTCCTCGTTAAATAAATTCTGTCAGTGTAACCAATTTTCTTTGAGGATTCATAAATTCTCAATGCGTTACTTTCTATTCCTTACCTTTTTTTTTGTTTTAACTTTTGTTTTATACAAATAAAATAAGGAAGCTGATTGTTCAAATTCACTTAAAACTAGGCAAACTTAATTTGTCCAGTTTTACGTGAATTTAAACAATCAACTTCCTTATTTTATGATGCATCAAATACTGATATTTCTGTTCTTGAATGTTGCTACTTTCAGTAGTGCATGAAGCCTTGAATCTTTTCGATCTTTATACCAAGTGAAATCACATATTTTGGAAAACTTCCAGTAATGCGAAAATCCTGCTATGGTGTTGAAAACTATTGTGTGCGCGTGTTCATTATTGGATAGCAAACTCTCATTTCAGCCAAATTTTATGCTGCACATAACAAAATAGCACACGCAGATACTGGTATATATCAAAATGATGTGCCACATGCTCGAGTGCATCAAAATGACATGCGCACGCTCAAGTGCGGCAAACTGACGAGTGCATGCACGTCATAATTTTTTTCTTACGAAAAGATACATTTAGTGCCCGTAGCACCTGCCCCCATTTACTGGTCTCCAAACAATGTGGGGAAAATCCAGCTACCCAAAAAGGGACACTCTGGATTGGGACAAAAAAATTAAAAATCCCCCCAGTCTACAAGGATTTCTCCTTCACTAACCAAGAACAGAAAAGATGAAGTGTAGTATGGAAAAAGATACTACCCTTTGCTCCTAGTTGCACTTGTTTAACTAATACCAATCTTTTCCACAATGTTTCCAACTGAAAAAAAACAACCCTTTACTGACTCGCTTAATTGTTCAAATCTTAATCTTTTTATTTTAGTCACAAATTCTGTTTTATTTTTTGGAGGAATACATAACATTGTTGAGGAGTCGTTTCTACCAATGACGTTATATAAACGGCATAATCACATTTATGCATCAGTTCTTATTAGATCACCGAAGTTAAACAACGTTGTGCCTGGTCAATACCAGATGGGTGACCACTTGGGAATACCAAGTGCTGTATGCGAGAGGACTGTGACACCTCTCTGCAAAAACTAACGTTATTAAAATCATTTTGCCTGAGCGGGCTATGCATGTGACTGGGGACCACTTATAGATTTAATATTTCCTCAAAACTTCCTCCGGCTCAACCCGCTCAGAACTTGGAATCAGGTTTCTACCAATATGCAAATGAGTCCTTCTGATAAAGAACTTCTAAAGCATATCTTGAATTTTCAATATACGCATAATTAACAAAATCTAAATTTGTTTTAACTTTCTTTTTATAAAATTTTGCTAAAGGTGCAGAATAGTTAAGTCATGAAATCATAAACAAACAATAAAAACAATAAATAATTTATAGCAACTCAAGTAAAAGTAAATTTTCTACCGACCTGTATACTTTTAATGTGTGAAAACTAAGATTATTTTTTTTATTTCAGAATTTTTTTTATGTTCGTGTGTCTTATCGATACAATAAAAACAACATGGCGACCAAAGTGACAGCATAACTTCCTTAAATTTAAGCAACTAAGTGTGATTTTAAGAGTTGGGGGTGGGGGCTTGCCACTCTGATTAAGGGTTAGTGGTAGGATAAGTTTTTTTGTTTTTTTACTATCTTTTCAACATGAAATTAATCGAAGTTAACCAATCATGTGGGCAGCCATTTTGATATTACATTAAGTAATAACATCAAAATAAAATTTTTAAATAAAAATCTTCATTTCTACACATTAAAAGTATACCAGCTGGTAGAGAATTCTACTTGGTTTGCTATAAATTATTTGTTGTCTTTATTTTGTTTGTATATGATTTCTTGACTGTTAAATATTCTGCATTTTTACCAAAATTTCAAATTACTTCTTAATGTTCATGTCAGAATTGCGAAGAATGTTAATTATTTCAACTCCGACTGACTTCTTTATTTTTGATTATTGCAACATTTTGGTTGCTTCATCCTTGGACTTTTCCATGCATCTCTTGTACTCTAACTTTTTGAGCATTTCGCATTCAAAATGTTGACTATTTCGGAAATGAACTGTTGTTACATTATTTGTTCGCAAGTTACTCGTCGCAGTCCCATACGTGTTTTAGTCACTGTACTCTGGTCTTTTTCCGGCTCCTCGAGTACAAAATCTGGAATGCTCTGTATAAAACAACTGCAACATAAAGTCCAAATCCTGTAAATGATTCAGTTTTCAAATTATGAGGGATACTTGGAAACCTGAGAATACCATGGTTACCAAAATGTTATGAGAACCAAACTGAGCTCATCTAAATAAAGGGTTTCAGAGTTTTAGCCTTATTTGTAACTATCATTGGAAATGTTTGGGGCATTCATGTATTAGCGCTAAATGTTTAAGGATTTTGATGAAAGAGTTGATAATTTAGTAAACTATTAAAACTATATGTGTGTGTGAAATTAACAGTCATGATTTAAATCTATATTTCGTCTTGAACTAAGCGAAATATTAATTCAAATCATGACTGTGTTAATTTTTTTTTCCCATAAGTCTTTTGTTTTATTCCGTATTTCTATCTTTGCTACCTATACATAAATAATTCTAATACTTATCCATGTATATATTTGCCCCTGATACGATTGGCTGTTGCATGTATGCATGTTTCTTGTTATATTCAAGTTCTTAAAAATAAATCATCTTATGAATATTATCCTCTCCTTTTCAGATCTGAAGAGGCCTTAGGGTTTGAAAATTTCCTTAATTGCTTGCCCTTCACTGTGATAATCTTCTTTTTTTTTTTGTTTGTTCATTCCTGCCTCTTTATATGAACATAATATTGAATAATATTAATTAGTTGACTGACAAATGGCTTGTTCGTTTGGCTCCGCTGGAACCTCTTCCTGCTCTATTTCTAAAGAATACAGACATAGTTGTAGAGAGCTAACCGCTTACTTGCAATGTGCAATTCCCACCCCACGTCTCAAATAGTGCTATTTTTTTTCTAATATAACTTTTTGTATGCTTTTCAAACTAAAGATCACCGCGTTCATTTTAAACTTCACCTACAAATTCAGATTCATTATTAAAAATATAATCTGATTGTTTAAACCTAAATTTTTACTTTCAGGTTTTATTTTCAAATGATCACAATTATTCATCATATATAATCCACAACTTCAGCAGAATTTATTTTTACATTGAGAAAAAAATCTTTGTAAGAAAATACAATGTGCAAAATAGTCAATAACTCTGACATACTCCTCTCTCGACACTGTGTTAATTTTGGGTGTGATGGCCCTCTTCAGGCCAGGAATTGTCCGGGGATTGTTTTGATAGGCATTATCTTTGAACTAACCTTACAGATAAAAATTTGGGGGGTTATGGTCTGGTGAGTGTGAAGCCCATTTAGGATCACACTTCCTACTGATGAGACAATCACCAAAGTGGCCTTGTATATCACTAAACAATGATAAAACAAAAACTGTTGGATATTCATGACTGAAACTTGTTGGACAAGGACTTAAGTTTATTTGTACCAAACATGGTTGTATTGCAGAACGGATTGTGTAACAATTCCATGAGTGACATTCTTTTTTTTTTTGTGGGGGGGGGGGGGTCACCTTGTAGTATTTTATTTACCTTCTCTCCAGGAGGTTAGACACAAGGTCAGGTGTGGGTTTTGATGAAAGTGCTTCTGTGGAACGAACTGAATTCGAACCCAGGTTCTCAGTCTGTGTCGTTAGCCACCGTGCAATCCTTGTAGTATCAGTAGTGAAAAGGATCTGGGTTTTTTTTTCTTCCATCAATTGTTTTTTTTTGTTTTTTTTTTTAAACTGTACTTGTCCACTATTATGCATCAAAGATGGGGTTGGTGTTTTCCCCGGACAATTTCACTCTTTATCTTCCCTCTTCAAAATGATTTTAAATTTTAAATTAAAAATAAGGTTATCTCCTTTCAAGACCACACTATCATATCGTTTGAAAGAGAGAAAAAATGTTATCTTTTAATTTTATGTTTGTTGTTATCCATTCCAAAGATAAAATATCTATCCATAAAGCTAAGCGCATGTGTGCATTCACCATTCTTATTTTTAACTTCAGTTCTAAAAGATTTATTCGTGGTGTGAGAATGACAAATATCGATGTGTCTCTATTCACCCGTTTATTAGACATGACATCTTGTTTGCATGTAGTTGTTGTATCTTCTCACAAAATAGGACTACAATATCTTTTAACGTTCCCCTTAAAAAATGATTATCATGTGTATATTATAATTAACTCGCAGGAAGATCCGACGTTGCTCGGCTGGTGATACCAGATCAGGCTGCCCTGTGGCTCCCTGAGACGAAATTCACCTACATTGACGTTTTTTTTTTTTTTTTTTTCTTTTTTTTGTAAAACTTAATTATGTTCTACAAAACCAAAAACAACAGCCCCTCTCCCTTTCTCCCTCCCCTTTTTTATTTTATTTTTAGAACTTGAAGCATAAATTTTTTACTATAATGACCGGATTCGGCATTAGATGGCCCGAAAAGGGTTGATATGCCGTAAAACAAAACTACCAAACCAAAAACGATGATTAAACATTTGAAGATATAAAGAACTTGAAGCATAAAAACTTTTACTATAATGACCAGATTCGGCATTAAATAACCCAAAAAGGGTTGATATGCCGTAAAACAAAACTACCAAACCGACGTTGCTCGGCATTTAATGAGGAACACTATGTCCTTTTCAATTATGCTCATAACACCATATTACTTTCTTTTTTTCTTTTTTTTTAACTGCTCATTGTTTCGCCCCCTAATATAGGCTAAATAAAACTGACAGTTTCGAAACCTTTAAATTAGTGTTTTATACATATGGTTAAAATTTCATTAAAATCAGATATACATGTTTTAAGGGGGTTCTGTCCCTATCATAGCTCCCTTAGAGGGTCGGGAACATTTTCATTATCTTCCCAAGAAAATTTTACATATAAATACATCTAGTTTTTATCAAGATTACCTAACCTTTCTTTCTATAGAGAACACAGACATTGAGATATATATATATATATTTTATAAAGTAAAATCAAGTTTTTCCCCCCCATACTGTTGTGGTCAATACCTTTTTTTTTTTTTTTTTTTTTTTACTACAAGCTACATACAAAAATCTGTTTTGTCAGGCAAATATTGGTTTGTGTTGTTAAAAGGCAAAAAAATATTTTCAATCTATTTCATCGAATTTCATATTTAATTCAATAAACAGTTGTTTTGATTACTAATATCATAGAGGGAGTCGGAGAAACTAACCCTCACACAGTTCACATTCCTAATACTGCTACCCAAATCATCTGGTGCTAATTTAATAGCTTTTCTCTCCTTTCTTGTGTTGCCTTTGGCTGACCAACTTAAGAGAGTGGGGAGGGGGGCAGTCTGGTTTATGTATTTAATATCATACTTTTGTATCTGCCGCCATGGGTCAATCGGTTAGCTTGCCATACTTAGACATTTTCAGAGTTCGAACCTCAACTGACACTTTTTACTCTGATTTTGTCCCCAAATGACATTTCAAATTACAATATTAAGCAGATTGACAAGTTTTACTTTTATTTCTTAGAATCCTGGGCGACGTCAGGTAACCTTGTTATACTAGTTGGGCGGTACAAGCGAAATGGCAACGGACAAGAAAAGTTAGAAGTCATTCACGAAACGTCTGACCTCAAGCATGAGACAAGACAAAAATGATAATGTGTGTGTGTGTGTGTATATATATATATATGTTAGGTATGTGTGTAAATGTTTACATATTTGTATGTACATGATTCACTCCTAAACTAATTAACCAATCCTTATGAATTTTGGAACGCAGCATAGCGTGGGCTATATTTAGTTTGAGTTTTATACAAAGAGGGTGGAAGCAATCCATGAAAATTCAGATACCTCCTACCGACTTTTGTGAAATTTTAACAAACAGCGGTGTACACATGAGACGGTGTAATCTGTCT
Organism: Sepiola atlantica; assembly: GCA_963556195.1. Classification (NCBI taxonomy): domain Eukaryota; kingdom Metazoa; phylum Mollusca; class Cephalopoda; order Sepiida; family Sepiolidae; genus Sepiola; species Sepiola atlantica. The sequence goes on along the minus strand of OY744533.1, from coordinate 54,725,926 downwards.
GATTTCGAAGCCTTTGTTCCACAATTATTGTTCAAATCTAAATTTCTTTTTATTTAATAGAATTTATATTATTTATTAAAAATAAATAAAATATTCTAATTTTTTTTATTTTTCTTATTTTTTTAGCAATTTATGAATATTTTTAGAGTTTCCATTTAAAATGATAAATTTTGCCGATATGAATAAATGCGTTGAATTTTAAAATGTTCCAAATTTGGAAGAGTATAAGGAGTACTTCTTCTGTAGGTCAATATTACCTTTTACTTCTTATTTATATGGATACAAAGAAATGGAATGTCGACCCGCATGAAATATTTTCAATAAAATTAAACAAAAAATTTTTATTTAAAAACATAGTCAAATATAAACCAGATGTTTATGGGGGAAACAATTTTTAATCTCTACTTTATTTTAGATTCTATTAAGCATCTACAGATCCACAATTTACGTATAATCAAATATCATTGTTATTACACTTTTTCTTTCTTTATTATTAATCAATTATTTATTGAAATCAAAAATGCAATAACAAAGTACCAAAAATAAGTTTTTAATTAAAAATCCATTTTTTTTTTTTTTAATAATCTAATTACACTAATTGCATTTCAGTTTCTTCATAAATAATCAGCAATTTTAATCGTTGGAAAAAAATGAAGAAAGAATGAATTTTAAAGGAATTTGGAAGCATTTACACTGTTGAATAGAACGTGATTTCTGGCTTTAAAATTCTTAGCAAATCTTTGTTAAAAGATTGGAAGCTTTTTAATACATCTAATAACTTTATAAATGGAGATTAAAATATTACCTTAACAAAATTAGTTCTAGTTTTATAACAATTTAGTTCAATTAATAATTTATTGATCAAACAATGGTGTAATAAATGGAACTTTTAAAATTTTAATTAAAAGCCTCTGTCCCATCACTGCGATGTTGCAATTCTGTGTTTGTTTTACAAGTACTTTAATGAAATGTGCTCCAACGAATGTGCCCCCCTCTACGTAAATACCTCCTCATCAACCTATCAATCAGCAAGATCCCACCCCTTCACTGTTGAGGTCCCCAAATGCCGGAAAGCTTTCTACTCTAATAGCTTCTTTCCTCGTACAGCTAGCCTTTGGAATTCCCTTCCTGCTTCCTGTTTCCCTGACCATACTAACATACAGACATTTAAATGTAATGTGAACAAGTGTCTTGCTGCAAAACTCCCCATATAGAATTCGCCTAATTCACAGCAGCCACTTACGCCTCAGTGGCATTGTGCCTTGTTTGTGGTGAACTTTAGTAAAAAAATAAATAAATAAATAATTTCAAAACTCTATTTTAAAAACAAATTTTTTTTTTTAAATAAAAATAAAAATGAAAAATATTCCCATGCAACACCGGGTAGATACAGCTAATAGTCTATAAGCAGAATTCATTGTTGGCAACAACTATAAATTGATTTAATGTAGATTATTTTTTGCTTACCCATAGCAAGATATGCATCAGTGGTACATATGCCCTTTGTCTATGCAGATGATGTGTGCATAAGTGAATGTAATCGATTTCACAGTTCACATTCCTTAGCATTACACAACTTGAAGTGGAATTGGTAAAACAAAATTCTAACTAATTCTCAATTCAAACATAAGTTTTTGTTCTTTGGTAGCAAACTTTAAATTGTCCATCTTCAATCGTTTACTCTAATCACGAAGCCACTCTTTCATCGGCGCCTCGTCATCCATAGTTGGTGCAGCATTGATCATATCTGAGACTGAATTACCATTGGAAGAATTTTTTTCTTTTTTCAAAGAAGACTGATGACTGGACTTAGGAATAGCCAGATATATTATGTTACAGCTGTTCAATTTTAAATTGATGCAAAGGGTTGCACGATTGACCTAATGAATGCAGCTGTAAACTGTACGATTTGAGCATGCAGAATTCAAATCTTAATGGATCCATTGCATTCATTTACACACTAGTACTTTGGGGAAGGATGTGAACACACACACATATACACGCACCCAGCTGTGCATAAAATAGCATCTTTTATTCAATGTATCGTCTACATCTGTATTTTTCAGCATTAAATAATTGAAAAAGCTGTAAGACAGACAAAACAAGATGCAAATTGTTTCGGAAGTTTTGAGATGAAGATTGATAATTTTGTATTTGGATTATTCGGACTACTGTTCTCATCTCGGTTGTTATTTTCACAACATTTTGCCCAATGTAACCTCCGACCTTCTTTGAATGCATCTTTTCGAACATGGTTCCTCGAGTGTGGCATAAAGATTCTCAAGTTAAAAATGATACACTTGAAGAGGATTTGAACTTTGGTTACCAATTACCTATGCCGTTAACATTACACCGCTTTGCACCCACCCCTCATCTCTCTCTCTTGGATAGCTGTTCTTTAATTTAAAAAAAAATTAAAATTATGTCATTTTCTTTTGTTAGTACAAAATGGAAGCTTTCCATGTGGCTTCTAGAATGCCTTCCTACACAAGAAGTCTTTTTTTCTACACACAAAATCAAGTGTTTAATTTTTTTATTTTACTACTTATGTAAATGAAGGCATGGAAGAAGACAATGTCATGTTTTAATCTAAGTAAATGTTGTCATTAATTGCGTAAGCTAATGAAATAGCTTGAAAAATTATGGGCAGTCGATGTAAATTGTAAAAATCTATTGTAAAAAGATGACACTATGGGTGATAAGAGTAGTTGGATCAGACTTTCTCAAATATTAGCAATTAATGGAGAAGCCGGTGAGAGGATTAATTATAAAAAGTTAAGAAGCGAATGGAAATAATTCTTTTAATTTTTTTTAACACTAACCAATACCTGCCCTATCTTGCTAAGAAAACAGATTTTTTTTTTTAAATTTAACTTTTGGTTAATTTGCTATTCCGGTCAATGAAATAGAGGAAATCTCACTTTACTTTATAAGATTAGAGAAATTCAAAAAAAAATTAGTGTTAAAATGGTACAATAATTTTATATTAAAGTTCAAATTATTCTAATGTTATCATTTCTGTATAAGGTGTTCGTAAAACTGGACAGGATAATCGGGTATTCGCCAGTTTTCTTAACAGCCTTGGTTCGCTTCGGCATCAGTCTTGCAACGGAGAGGCAGACTTGAAACATCTGACCCTTGTTTGTTGGAATATGGTTCGGTTCGTGCACCCTTTCATACATTTCCTCCTCGAGAACGTATTTTCCCTACTTTCTGGCCTAATCACATCTTGCTGCAGTAGGAAGCAAGTAAATCCCAACTGATTTTTTTTTTCTTTTTTATAACTTATGTGTCCATTTCAGGACACTCTGTAGAAACCAGCTTTACCTTGAAAGATTGAGTTTTTTTTTAGTTTTTTTAATTTTTACTCAAATTCACCCTAAACAAGACACAATGCCATTGAGAGGTAGGGGGCTACTGTAAATTAGGGAAATCCTATATGGGGAGTTGTGCAGCGAGATGCTTCTTCACATCATATTTAAATGTCTGCATGTTAGTACGGTCAGGGAAACAGGAAGGGAATTCCAAACGCTAGCAGTATGAGGAAAGAAGTTAGAGTAAAAAGCTCTCCAGTTTTTGGGGACTTCAACAGTAAAGGGGTGGGATCTTGCTGACTGACAGGTTGATCAAGGGTATTTACGTAGAAGGAGCACTAGTGCAGCACATTCGTTGGAGCACATTTCATTAAAGTACTTGTGAAACAAGCACAGAGATGGAACATTGTGGCAATGGGGCAGAGGCTGGAGCATGCTTGATAGAGAGGGGCCTATTAGATTAGAGACTCTTTTTTGGGACCTTGTCCAAGAAGTAGAGGCTATAGTTTGATTCTCATTAGGCATTTTCTAAATCGTTACGTTGTGCCGATAAGATCATAACTGACTATCCAATATGGAACACGTTATTACAAATGATGCATCGGTAATGTGAAAAGGGGATTGTACGACAGCAGTGAATGTGCAACCGGTCGATAAGATCATGTTTATGTCTTATGGGTATGTACATTACTGCCTGGCATGGATTTTTTTTTTTTTTTTTGGTCAGTGCCAATTCAACTTAAATTCTTTTAAGATGGTTTCGAAAAAAATTGCTCTTTTAATTCTTGTCTTTATTTGCATATTAAGTTTTTATGAGAGGATAATATTCTTATTTCAATATGTTTTGTACTGGCTGTGTTTATCCAGTGTTTCCTGGGTGGGAGCTGAGAGAAAAATAATTCAAAATATAGTCCTATTTCCAAATTTTTTTAGTTAGGATTTTTAAACATTCGTTTCATTTTTCCCATTATTTTTTATTTCAATAAATATCAGATTAATATTAAAATAAGTTGTTGTTTTTTTTTAAGTAATTTAATGTATAGTTATGTATAGAGGAGAAATACACATGGGATCTTGCTGATATTTTATAAAAACAGATAATATATTAATGAATATAGAAACATGATTTTCATACTGATTTAGAGATAAAATAAATATGTGTTTGTGTGTGTGTATATATATATATATATATATATATATATAATATTTAAGTGTAGAGTTATAACGATAATTAAATTATCGTTTAATAATAATAATCTATCATGATAGTGTAAAGCTCAATATATTAAATAGAGCAGCAATTAACTTTGAAAATTTTATATAAAATAAAACAAAGTAGAAGTAAAGAACAAAATTAGGGCCAGAGGTGAAAAGTCTTATTTTGAGATGTGAGCGTAAAGTCAAAGTGGGTGTTATCTAATAACATGGCAGGACAAAATGAAATGAAAAATAAAAATAAAAGCATCCGTTATTTAGGGATGAATGCTTGAAAAAGAAAGCGATACTTAAATTGTTCAAGAGTCCAAAAGTTTTTGCAAGATGTTGGTAGTCTTTGGTAATTGTCTTATACAAAAAATGTTTCTCTTAAAAATGTAATTTTGTTCTTTTTTAATCAATATCATTACTTATCTTAAATTGTGTTATCAAACTTATTAACCACTTCTATGAAACTTTGACGAAAACTATTTTCTTCCAATTATAGCTAAAATAGTAACTTGTATTCAACTAATAGTCTAATAATCATTGGAAATAAGGTATTGTTCCACTATTAAATGATCCAAAAGAGGTTGATATGCCGTAAAACCGTCATGCTACCCTAAATTTGCCAAAACTATATCGGATTTCCCCCCCCCCTTGCATACACATGTATATCATGACTCAAACACTGTTCATTTCCCTGACGATTGCACATTATCTTATGTACTACTCATGCAATTAATTGATTAATTGTAGTGCACCTACGCACTGTAAACAATGTATTTATTATTATCTAAAGAATAATACACTAAGGCATTTTATCTTCGTTCATACGTTATCACTTTTTACACACATTGAAAAATTAATTTGATTGGTTATTAATCTGATGTTGCAAAGGTAACAAATTTCGACTTTACCCATTTTAAAATGAATTGTTCCAAAATCAAATTGTCGTCCCACCAATTAAAACAATAGAATTTAAAATAAATAAATTTCAAAAAGTGATATTCTTTTATTGATTTGAAGAATATTTAACTGACAGTTATTTTTATGGTAAGAAGACTATTGTTTTAACAAGAATTAAATTGTTACAATTTTATGTTTTATTTATTTAAGGAATATTTAGCTGACAATAACAATTTTTTTACAGAAGTCATTTTTCATAATTGTAATAAATCTGACAGATTTTTTTTATTATTTCAGAAAGGATATTATTAACAATAAATTATACAGATTGACGTAAAAAGCACCGTGGAATTTCCACAAGGTTCCATTAGTTATTATTATTATTATAACAACACCATAAAAGACAAACTAAACCATTCAATCATTCTTACTTAAATTGTTAAAAATTCTTACAGGATGCATTTTCTTTGGCTTGTCTTAATGTCTTGAAGATTCGTATTTATTGTTTCTTTGGAATGATAGCAATCAATGTGTGCCTTGTCATTCTCTTGCCAACAGATGCAAGTTTTTTTTCTTAATTCTCTTTCTGATCTAACTTAACACAAAATTGACAATTTCAATTGTTCAGACTACCATTCTCATTTTGGTTGCTATATTCACAACCTTTCAGCCTATGTAACCTCCAACTTTCTTCAGGTTGATCTTTCTGTACAGGATTTTAAACTAAACTCTTATTTAATACACAGGGGTAGATTGTTCTCATTCTGTCGGCCATGACTGGGTGGAAGTGTTAATTTTTCATTCTTAATTATTATTGCCTGTAGTAAGAATTGAACCTTCAACCCCCAGAAGACTGCCATCTAGAACTGATTATTAACCAATACTTTTGACTATTAACCCCAAAGAAGGTAGGATGTTACATCAGCCAAAACGTTGTGAATAAAACAACCAAGATGGGAATAATAATGATCCAAATACTACAAATTATCAATCCTCGTCTCAAACATTCCGAAACACAAAGAAATTGACATTTTTAAAGTTCCATGAAAATATTCCTTTGCTTCAGGAATAGAAAAGTAATTATCTTCTCTATTACAATATTAAATACATAGTTGCATCCCCTTTTTTAAGATGGCGGCCATTTAAAAATAATTCCAACATGGACAAAGTATTTTTTTGGAAGGAATTAAATCGAATTATATTTTATTCTTAACATGCTGCAATGGTCCACAAGAAAAACTGACGTACCAGAATCAAATATTGATTTTGTATGAAGTAAGCTATCGATGACAAAGAAACTGACTTTACTTTAGATCATCGAAAGCACTCATTAAAAATGACTTTAAAAAACCCTAATAATCCATACCTTTTTCTGTTTGTATCATTTACATACAAGAATGTATTTGAAAACAATTTGTTTTTTGTTACCTCCGCTAAGAAGGGGAAGGTATGTTTTCAGTGGAGTTTGTTCGTTTGTGTACAGCCTAGCATCCACATCGCTTGACCCACATCGCCAAACTTAGTCAAAATATCGGTCATTGTCAAACTTTTAGGGATGGCAAGATCATGGAAAATTGTAAAAGTCACACTTTGGGCGTAACTTTGGTTCTGTTTATAATAGAGACTCGATTTTTTTCAAAACTTGATGTATGGTTCTGATGCTCTTTGATAACAGTAACCACTATTCAAAATTTCAGCATGATCAGTAAATAGTTTTTGAGTTATCAACGTTTCCATGACAACTTCGGGAATACTTCATACAATATGGAGAAGTAAGGCACAGCTAAGACTTTGGTCCATCCTTACATTGTCAGGTGGAGGTATGCAGTCTAACAACTGATTTATGTTTTTTTTTTAAATGTCATTCTACATAATTTTCTTTTCTCTGACTTGATACTGTACAGAATATATGGTTTCAAGTTTGCTCTAATTTAAGTTTGCAAAATAAAGTATTATTAAAAAGAAATTGGGTGACTTTATTTCTAAAAGCTATTAATGAGTTTAAAGGTAATTCTAATTTCACAAAAACATTTAATCTCTTTTTAACTGTATTTACAGTAATTACGGAAACTTGGCATATTTTTTTTATATAATCCAATGAATTGGTTCAGTTTGTTCTTGTTGCTATGTAAAAACAAAAATGTAAAGTGAGCAACTAGAAGGCTCCCTAATTTCTTGGCCTTTTGGCTAAGATCAGAGTGTAGTATCTGTTCCGATGGATACTAACTCTGTAGACCGGTATTGTCTTGGCCTTCGGGCCTTGATTCCGCCGGTCTGAGGTACTGTCCTTTGCAGTTCTAGGAGGTCCACCCTCCCAGGCTTTGCCTTCCCTCTTTGGGGAGGAGTAAATTTATTGCTTACTGCCTGAGGCGCTCCTACCAGGGAATGCCGACGAGGCTGCCCAGGCAATATTTAAACCCCACTTTCCCGACCCGACCTTGGGTCACATCTTACTTGTGGGAGTAAGATAAAAACTGGCCTTGTGCCTAACTCCTGGAGAGGAGTAAATCAATACTACGTAGCAAGGGGACATCAAGTATTTGTTTTTTGTTTAGTCTTTAGTATGACTCTACCAATGGTTGAACCCTGGTCTCCCAGCCCATTAGCGAACATTCTTATTATGGCAAATTGGCCGATTGCTATGTGCTATGTAGGTACCATTAAATATTTACTTCAAACAAAGTTAATATTGCTGTTTAAAAGTATAACCCGTAGCGTGGTAAAGTTTTCAAATTATTACAAAGTGGCTTTAAGCGCAGATTTTAGTAGCAAGTCATTACAAACGACTGTGTAATATCTATTTTTATTATACTAAAGCTGAGTGAATCAACGTTTGTTTCCTTATGGCCTTTTTCTCCCTATATACTTTAATAAAACACTACATGCTAAAATATTCCTTAATTCTAGGATTGAAAGAAAATTCATTTTGTTTTTTAATTTGCTTTAATTTAAAATTAACTCAGCAAGTGAGACATCTGTTAATAGGTGTCTGTTTATCACTCTCTTCCTCTCTCAATATATCTTGTTTCGCACCTCCATGCTCTTATTTATATGGTTTCTCTTTCTCCCTCTCTCTGTTTATTAATCAAAAGTAATAACACTCAAGATAGGAACAGTCCATTTCTTATGTCACCAAAAGGAAATAACATCACAAATAGTAATATTAATTAACCCATAGCTGGAAGGAGGAGAATTGGTGAGCAAAAAGAGACTAATTTTAGATTTTTTCTCTTATCTTTTTAAAAAATTTAACTGGTTTTGCAAACTCAGATTGTTTGAAACAGGAAAAACTAACCTGAGCTCAATGCGTGATCCAACGCATCACGTTTTTTGTTTTTTTTGTAATATGAAGTAATCTCTTCTTGGCTTATAGGAAACAGTGTCTCTTTATACAAGTGTTTACATGTTTATATACTTGCTAAATTGTTTAACTAGTCTGACTCTTGCCCTGATTGCTTTTTCATGCAGTAATTAGATAAGTACTTCATTGGATTAAAAAGCGACTTTATCCACTTTTCTTCTTTTTTTTTCTTTTTTTTTTTTTAATATATATATATATATATATATATATATATATATATAATGCGTCCTTGCATCATTATGTGAGTTTTTTTGTTTTTTTACTTTTAGTCTGTCATGTTTTAATTTTTTTCTTTTTAAACATCTGTTAGATTTAAATGTCTATTGTCGCGATAGACCTGAAAATCTGTCGATAATTTAAGTAAGCTTGAAGAGTTATTCTCTTTGGTCTGTCATGCTTCAGTTAAAAATAGCATTTTTGTCTCTAAACGCACATCTTAAGAATAGTTCCGTTGTGATACTATCGTGGCCTGGGGAGTCACTCAGTAGCATATTCAGGGTGACTATACTGAATTTAGTCAAATACCACGAAGATCAGATGCGTTCCAACTAACTGCTCCATGAACCGTTCCGCTCCACGTTGTGTTGAAGATCTGCATAACTTGTTTTTTTCTGCAGCTGTGTTCAAACTGGGAGGGACTAGTCGTAAGTCGGTTGCATTAGACATCAATCATTAATTCACTGCAGAGAATTGTCTTGACTTCGAAGATGAGAATTTATTGAAATCTGCAGTTGGAAAATGGAATGACTTGATAAAAAAAAAAAATAAACTAAACATTAATTTTGTATTTTTTTATGGAAGATAGAATTTATGTTTTCAAGTTCTATTCATTCTGTTTTATCTGTTATTGCTTGACATAGCAGCCGACCAGGGAACAACCGTCTCATTTGTTGCTTTGTGCAGAACTGAAAACTCTCGCTAAAATAGAATACCAGGAAAACGGCAGTTTGGCAATCAGTAGGCATCCCTTTGCACCTGCATTCAACCAACAGCTGTCAGCTCAATAGGCCCATTGATTTTAACCTTTGATCCCATCATACTTTTTCACCTGATATTTTAAAACAACGTCGATTGTTGCTTCAACCTGGGACAGAAGGGCTACATATGTCTTTATTAGCGGCGAGGGAAAAATATGCTAATTTCTCTTTTTAGTCCTGTTTGACCTACGGCCGCACAAAAAGAGGCACCTCTGCTTGCCTTGTGCCATACCGTTAGTCTCAACCCAGATGATACAATCTATGAATTGTCTTTCACTGTAAAATTCTCTATTTATATAGTAAGGTATGTGTATATATTTGTAAGTACAGGATTCATTTCTAAACTAATTAACCGATCATTATAAATAAAGGGGTTGTAATCTGGGCTATATTTAGTTTTATGCAAAGGGGGATAAAAAAAGGTGGAATCCCTTCATGAAAATTCAGATACCTCCAATTTTTTAGAAATTTTAACAATAGGTATTAGACATCAATTAGTATTCCCCAAATTTCAGTTTCTTTGGAATATTTTAAAAGATTTTTAGAGGACATAATATGGGCACAACCTCCCATTTGAAAATCCAGATATTTCAGCTTTTCATTAAATTTTATCCATACACATTAGACACCAAATAAGCAGGATAAAAACTTTTAATTTATTCTTAAGCTTTAAATTTTAGACCTTTTCTAGAATCAAAATCATTTAATGGATTTTGATCAAAATTGGAATATGGATTCTAGACATGAGGTTTAGTATCATTATATCTTGATTTTAATCTTTGCAAGGCAACGTAAAAGTGGTGCAAAACTGTTCTGTTTGGGTAATTAATTTTACCCACCCTCAGATGAGTATTCTTCTAGTTCTCTATATATACAGTCCTCATCCATAGGAAATTAAGAGGAAGACAGATTTTTTTCATTCTGTCAAGGATTCTTATCTTTAGTGTTTCTCCAACTTAAAACATGTGAACCGATGGAGATATTTACATATCTGCTTTTGGATCAATCCTCGGGATTAATGGGATTAATGAAGTTAGCATCATTGTTATTAACAGCTTCCTTGGTCACACCTGCTCTCTTCATCATTACTCTCCTCTTCTCTCTTTTACTCTCTCTATCTCTCCATCTCTTTGACTTTCTCTCTGTGCTGTTAGCTTCAAGCCGTTGTTTTTGTTTCTCCACCAAATTTTATTTTTCTATTATAATATTTTCTCTTGTGTGTTTCCCCCCAACGCTGCAATCCTGGGGCGCCTTCTCATCTTCATCTTTGTGCTTTTGCCACCCATTATTTTTTTCTCTCTGGATTCGCTCGTGCTCTCGAGCATGGCGTGCAATGGGATATACTGTGAGCAAATCTACACTACGGTCTCCATACTCCGAGAGATTAGGTAAGATCGGCAACAAGTGTCCCCTTCCCGCCAATGTACACGCGTCGAGGGCACGGTTTTTCATGTCTCTATCTAATTCCTCCTCCGCTCTCATTTCCAATTCTAACATGACATTTTTTACCGTTTGTATAGTTCGGACTATTATTTTCGTTTTAGTTGTTATTTTCCCAACCTTCTTCACGTGCATCTTTTCAAACTTGAGAATCTTTGGATTATTCAGACTACTTTTCTCATCTTGGATGTTATTCTCAGTGTTTCGGCCGATGTAACTTCCGACCTTCAGGTGCATTTTGTCGAACTCTGGAATCTTTATGTTAAATTCTTATGAGAAGGTTAGCGGTTACATCAACAGAAACGTTGTAAATATTATATCCAAGATGAAAACAGTAGTCCGAAGAATGCAAATTATCAGTCCTCATCTAGAAAATTCCAAAATATAATTGAGAATCTTTGTCGAACACGGAGAACATAAAGATGCATTGGAAAAAGGTTGGAGGTTACATCAGCTGAAACGTGAAAATAACAACCAAGATGAGAACAGTAGTCCGAATGATACAAATTATAAATCCTCATCTAAAAAATTCTGTCACATTGTTTACAATGTTGTGAGAATTGTGTGCGAACGCTTCATTTTACGACTGGTCAAATGCAGCTTCCTCAAAATATTATTTCCTTTGCGTTCATGAAACCTTTAAAGTGATATGATAATCTCACTTCAAATTCTTTAATCCAATGTAATTTGGTTAGATTATCCCTAAAGATTTTCTTATTAATCTATATATATAAAAGTCAATGTTTGTTTGTCTTATAGAAATGGATACGTTAACAGTAAGAACATTCAAATGAGTTTCAATAAAGGGTAATTTTTTACAGAATCTAAAGACACTATTGAATTTTCCTTCGATTCCATCTGGGGTCACTAGAGGTAATTATAAAATAATTAAAATATATTAGAACGTAAAGAAAAATTCATTTTATTTTTTTGTTAAATCGATTTTCTTTGCTTTATAAAACAAAAATAAAATTAAACAAAGAACATCTTTAGTGAAGACTATTAAAAAAAGTTTAAACATTTAAATAATTATTTTTATTGGTATTTTTAAGATTTAGAAGAATTAAATAAAAAGATTTGGTTTCGATTAATTAAAGCCATTTGCCGTTTTACAGCTACTTGTAAGAAACGCAGCATCAACAAGTAGTACTTTGGGCTTTTTTTTTTTTTTTTTTAAGAAAACATCGCCATGCTAAGTTTTTTATTACTTGACCTCATATTACAAATGTTATTTTAACTTGTCTTTCAAGACAAAAATTTGTAAATATGACTATTTCAAATTATTTCCGACCACAATATATCCACACGGGCAACGCCATGTGAATACCGAAGTCTGAATCTGCTTGAAAATTTAGTTTATTGCTTTTCACTGGTTTAAGTGTCGGTTGTGATTAACATACATTTTATAAAGTTGTCTGAAACTCATACTAGTTAAGTGTTCCTGGATTTTTATTCAAATAGTACAGTTTTCATATAGGTTTAATCTTTTCTAGTCTATATCCATCTTATATTATGGAGTATAACTAATCAGGGGTGTAGTAACAAAAAATTATTTTTAAACTTCCAATTTCTGATGCCTCTGCCTTTTTAAAATGGCTAAATTTTAAATGTTCATCTCAAATTCTTTTCATATACATAGTTTAAAATGTGTTGGCTTAGTTAAAACTTGGTTTAAAAAAAAAAATTATCTTCAAGTAATTTGAGAATTGAATTCATTAAAATAACAAAAATAAAATGAATATGAATAATGATTTCGCTTTTTCGTATAGTTAGAACTAAAACTATATTTTTAATAATAAAAAAAATGTTTTTATTTTAAAGTCATACTAATATATTGAACACTTGAAATAATGGAAAATTCCCTCCACACACTCAAATTTTAATATTTTGTGAGATATTTTACATGGGCAAGTTTATAAAAATGTCCAATTGTAAAAAGTATTTCATCACAAAATCATCTAATTTTCTCTAATTGTAATATTTTACTTCCGGTTTCGAATTTTTGAGATGTGGATTGCTTATTTGAACTGCTATTCTCATCTTGGTTGTTATTTTCACAACAAAAAGTTGCATCTGAAGAAAGTCAGAGGTTTCGTTGACTGAAATGTGAAAATAACAGCCAAGACGAGAATAGAAGTTGTTTCTTTTTTGTTTCTTTCTGTTTTTCTCTGGACTTTTTTCTTGTTTCTCCCCCCCCCCCTCCCTTCCGTTTCTTTCTTCACAAAACTTTTTTTCTTAGTAATTCATGAATAAGAATTCCATTTGTCTTGTTCTGAAAAACAGTATTTTTTCACGATTAGAACTTAAAGCAATGGTTCTAATTTTATTTCTTTTGTTTGGATCATTAAAAAATCTGCAATGAAAACTGGGTTTTGAGCAGGAAACCGTTTTCTATTTTATCTCTCAAATATGATTACAAATTTATACTTTCCATTCTCCATCCCTTTGATTAGGGTTTGAAGAATCATTTTGAATAATAAATCTTAGTATTTCCAACATTTATTGGGAAACAAGGTGGTTGCCAGTGTTAGCACTAAGGGGAAAATATTTGATAACTATGAGTATATATTCTCCCTCTTTACGTTACGTGGCTTACATGTTAGTTTTTTTGCAACAAAAAGCTGAGACAAAAAAGCTTTTGACAGTGTGTACAGTATAAGTGCTATCAAGATGATTGTGCATTCTGTGGGCTGAAGCAGTTCTGTGGATGTTATCTTGTATGTTTGTCTCTGTGCACAATTGATGAGATCATCCACTAAAACAGGTTTAAGATATCAGGAAGTGATCCATTATGACTTCATAAATGCTGAAGTAACATAGAAGGCCCATGACCCAAAGATTCACTGGTTGTCCATATGGAGAGTGACTGTATGCATATATATATATATATATATATATATATATATATATATATTTAGGCAAACATTATTAAATAACACGGAGTGGTTTTGTTTAATGCGACTTTTTTTTATTTTTTCAATTTTCCGAATTGTCCATCTAATGTTTCGGTCAAATTGATGTAAATATGATCCATGGGTTTCTTGTTCCATTCTTTTTTCTTTTTTGCAAGTACTTTCGATTTGAATCGTCAAATCATCTTCAGGCGGTATTAGTTTTAGTGTCTTTACAAATTATAACTTTACTGTTGTGCTCATTTTTTAATTATAACGGCAAGTAGTTTATAACTTGAAAAAGCGTCTGTAAAGTTGAAATGCACATGAGAGCGTGATGGCGTTCTACACATATGAGAGATTTAAAAGTTTGACTGTTTAAACCGTTAAGAAATTGATGACGTTAAAGAAAGTGCATACAATTCAGAAAATTAAAAAAATAAAAAAAGTCGCATAAACAAAACCACTCCGTGTTATTTAATAATGTTTGCCTAAATGAAAATATGCTGCCTAAATACACACACAATATATATATATATATATATATATATATATTTATATGTATGCTAGACGAAGCATGTAAACTTCTTTTTAGTAAAATAAATTTTTAAAAAACAAAAAAAACGATTGCATAAATGTGTTTTACTTTTCTCGATTATTTTAATAAAGTATAAATTCATAAAAGAAAAGAGGGAATAATTTAGGGCAGGAAGGTTTTGCTTTTCAGCTGTTAACCAGAAAAAGAAAGAAAAACGTCATATCTTGGCCAATAATTGATGTATTCTAAAAATTCAAAGTGCACCTCTTTAAGAATCTTTTGCCGAATATAGTTCATTTGAAGAAGCTGCTCTGAGCCTCTACCACGGTCTCTAGCCGGAATCTATACCTGGAGCATGCAACGTTCACAATATCCTTTGAAAAGTGCCTGAACACCAGTTTGATCCTTGCAATCGGCTCATCCTTAGTGTTGGAGGTGGTACGATTAGTGTATTTCTGAATTGCACCCCACATATGGGGTCGCAATCAGATGGGTGGAGTGGTGTTAGGCAAGTCAGAAATTCTCAGACAGCTACTTCTGAGTTTTCCCGGAAGTGTGACATGGAGCAGCGTCCTATTGCCACACATATGACCATCTTGTAACCATCCTCTCTACCCAGTGCTTGACAAGTGGACAGCAACTCAATGTAGCCATCAGAATTGAATCTGAGTCTCTTTTCAAAGATGTGGGGTGGCATGACGTGGTCTTCGCTAAAAACACTCCCAAAGACCAAAATTTTAGAGAACTTGGTTTTCATGGCATGCTGAATTTCGAGCAGACTGTAGGATCGTCACCTGTTGTTCTGCAATTAGTTCTGGCAGAAGTTCTTCTCGTTTGATAAGAACCAGAGCATCCCCAGCCCAGTTGGGTGTTTGACATTGTTAAGGAGTTTCTTGGCCTTCATAAGGCAGTTCTCTTAAGCCTTAGTGGTAAGTAGTTGATCCTTGCAACTTTTGTATGAATAAATTAAATAAACCAGAATGCATTTTGATTTATTTGTAAACAAACAAGTCTGCCATTTTATATTTTCATAGTTGATAAAAAGCAAAATAAAACTTTTTTTGTTAATTTAAGAATCAACAACTTTAAGACCCTTTAGAATTTGAAAGGATTTAAACCGTTATATAGAAAGTCAAATTCTTAAGTCCCCATTTAATTAAAAAAACTTTCTGGAAGTTTTGGAAGCTATTTACATCCAAATACTTTTATAAATAGAAATTAAAACATTGCCGGAACAAAATTAATTATAGTGTTATAATTTGATTCAATTAATAATTTAATAATCAAAGGAATACCATAATAATTAATTTTAACTTAAACTGATTTATAAAAATAATTTGATTAAGAAAAAAAAAGTAAAAATCACTTTTGGGCAACACAGTAGGTACAACTACTTAATAAGAGCTCTTTATATTTACCAGAAAAAAAACATTTCAATTTAAAATCTTTTTTTTTTAATAGCTATTTCAGAATACAGAACAAATGACTTATTTTTTATAACTTTTGTTAACGATTTCCAATTTTAGATGTGATGATTCTTCATTATTTCTGTGTTAAATTGATTTAAAAAAAAAAAAAAACAACATTTTTATGAAATTTTTCAAATATTTTTCTTCTGTTTGATTATGACTTAGAAATATACAAACTGATTTGATTTTTCTTAGCATGTATTGTGAAAGAGTTTTTATATATATATATATATATATATATATATATATATATATATAAAGATACGAGCTGTATCTATGCGGTGTTGACCTGGAGTCGTTTTTACTTCCATTTCTGTTTCACTTTTCTTCCTCTTTTTTTTTTTTTTCTTTAATAGGATTTCGACAGTTAAATTATTACGGTATCGTTTGATCATTAAATTATTACTTGAACCAAATTGTTATAAAACTATAACTTGTTGGGTTAATGTTTTAATCTCTATTTATAAAATTATTGAATATAAATAGCTTCCAAAATTTTCAATACCTTTTAAATAACTTCCTATTCGATGGATTAAATACTTTCGAATTTCGAATAGTCACAAAGTAAATTGTTTTTCCAACTATTAATAAAAGATCAAAATGGCTGACTTGTTTACAAATAAACAGGAATGCATTATGGTTTATTTGATTTAAAAAAAGTTTCAGTGCGTTACATTATTGCATTCTTTATTTCAGTAAATAATCGATCAAGGGTAAATATTAAAAAAATGTAAGTTTTGTAAAGGCAAGAAACGCAAGTTTATTAATATAAAGATGTTCATTGCTGTGGTTATACTATCAAAATAAATTTAGATTTATTTGCACCTATTTTAAAAAAAACTGCTACATCCCTCTCTCCTTAGAAAGAAACCCTGTTAATTTATTTTGGTGCTCTTATCGATCCTGAACCAGTTTTCGTGACGTTCGACTCGGAAGCGTTCGGCTGTTCTATGCAAACGCCCGAGAGTTGACGAGCCGATTTGTACCAGACGACATTTTTGATACGGTGCTGCGTCCTATGATCATAATGTTTTGCTTGTTTTTTTTTTTTTTGTTAGGGTTACGGGGTTAGGGTAAGGAATTTTTTAAAGAAACAACAAAGAAAATTAAACATATTTACATGAATTTATTTGGAAGAAACAACAGGAAAAAAAAACATAGCGAGGTTACTGTTATAAAATGAATACTGTATTTTTATTTTCAAGGAATTTTTTGGAAGAAACAAAAAAAAAAAACGTACCAAAATTACTTTTATCACGACATATTTTTTTAATGTTATTATTTATTTTTACTTGCTCGCGATGATACTGCAGTGCAAAGCTGTTCGTAATTCATTTTGGGTTTATTTCCTTCAAAAAAACTTCCTGACAAAAAATCCGTCTTCGAAAGCACTTATTTTCACTTTGTAACAAAGTTATCGGCTGCTCGCTGCTTCGGCTCGTCAACACTCGGTCGTTTGCGTAGGACAGCCGATCGATTCCGAGTCGAACATCACGAAAGCTGGTTCAGGATCGATATCAGTACCCTTATTTCTTTGATATTACGAACGTGTGTGAAGAAGAAAAAAGTCTTACTAAAATGTCTTACTAAAAAGTCTTAGTCATGTGCCTTTTCATGTCTTTGTTTATGTTTAATCTGCTACTCATTAGTGTGGAAAGGGACTGAAGATGGGGGGTAATTTGCACCTGCTGCATGCACCAAATCTGCGCTGAATTTTTGTTTTTCCTCTTCTCATTCATCCAGGTATGTTTTAGGGCATGATTGACTTCTCTCCGTTTAGTGCTTTCTGTTGTTTCGAAGATTATCTTCCCCAGCCTCTTCATTAATTTTGTTGAAAGTATTTTTTCTTTTTGTCTTGTTGAAATTTTTTTTTTTACTTTGCAAGGAGATAGAAAACAAGAAGAAAAAAAAAAAGTAATCTTAATTGTTGTGTATGTTCGCATGTATATTGTGGTATAACTCCAATTAGCTGCAGCAGCAGATATCATCTTACCGTTATTTTTTATCTTCTCTCAACCATTGTATAATTGTCATGATCAGTGGTAAACAATTTGTTTGAATTGTTTTATAGATTAACACTTCGAACTTAGAAACCTCAGAATTTGCAAGTGGGAGGTTGTGCCCATATTATGCCCTCTAAAAAGCCTTCAAAATACTCCAAAGAAACTGAAATTTGTGGAATATTTATTGATTAAAGTCTAACACCTATTAAAATTTTACAAAAATTGAAGGGATCTGAATTTTGATGAAAGGTTTCTACATTTTCTGTGCCCACTTTGCATAAAACTAAATTGAGCTCAATGTAGCCCACATTACCAATCCTTATGCCTAGCAGCTGTGTTCCAAAATGCATAATGATTGGTTCATTAGTTTAGGAGTGAATCATGTACCTAGAAATATATAAACATATACACATACCTAACTTATATATATATATATATATATATATATGTGTGTGTGTGTGTGTATTTATTTCAAGATTTTTATTACATCTTATAATTTATACCCAAACAACTCAATGGATTTATGTACATTTCCAGAAAATCTGCACAGTAAACAATGTTTAATCATGCAGTTTATTATAAAAGACGGATCCTTTTCCTCAGAACCCTTAGCTTACGGCATAAATAGAAATGGTGGAATCCATCATGGAGAAAAAAAAGAGTCAAAACAAGATTAAAATTATGTTGTTCATCAGTCACTCCAAGAAAAGATATAGTTATAATCGTGAAGAATGTTCAAGGGATCAAAAATCTAGGAGGAAAGGGATCTGTGTTTTTTTGTTTTTTGTAATAATTAACTGCCTGGATAAGCATCGTTTACTGTACAGATCTTCTGGAAACACATAAATTTGTTAAGTTGTTTTGAGTATAAATTATGAGATGATGTAATCAAAAAAAAAATATTGAAATATATTTATAAGCTCTATGTAATCGCTAAATGTCATTTGGAATTGAAATTAGATTCCAATGTAAACTATATAAATGTAATTTTAATTTATATTATCATAACTCCTTTTCTATATATTGGTTTATTTTCCTAATGCTGAGTTAAAGTGATTAATTCACCTTACAGAGAGTGACTATTCATGAATACTTGTATTCAAGCCACAATACACCTCCATTTCCATAGGAACATTTCCTTACTTGTCTCTCAACTGTCAGCTTTGTTAAGAATGCCTGGGTAAACAGCCTTCAGGCTGACAAAAACAATTCATTAGCTTGTCACTGCCTAAGTAGGCCAATAATTTCTCAATTTTGAAAAAAAAATTTTAATCGTTTTCTTTTACATTTACGAAAATCTATAATGAAAGGTTTTTGGAGCTTATCAAGAAATTTAAAGTGGAATCGTTTTATAACCTACTAGAAAAAAATGTGACTTGTTGAATCATCCATTGAGTTCGGGTTAAATAGTTTGAATCCCGGAAAAGTGAGTTAGCAAAGACAGTTAAATATAAAAATAAAAACAAATTGCAAAATTAGACTTTCTGTTTGCATATATATATATATATATATATATATATAGTGTGTGTGACTTTTCCTCTCCAACTATGGGTTAAATAATATTACTGCCTGTGATGATATTCCTTTTTGTTTATAATAGACTATTCCAATCATTTTTATTCTGTCCATTATTACCTTTGACTCTTAATTAACATAGGAAGAGAAAGTGATAGAAGTGAGAGTGATAGATACAGTATACCATAAAAGCGAGGAGTTAAACAAGATACAATGCCAGAAGAAGAGTGATAGACACTTAGATGGGTCACTTGCAAATCACAGTGAATTAGAACAATAAAAATGGATTTTTTTTCAAACATAACTCAATCCTAAAAGTAAGGAATATCTTAACATGTACTTTGTGTGATTAAAGTATATGGGGAAAAGGCCTTAAGGAAACAAACGTTGATTAACTCAGCTTTAGTATAATAGATTTTTAAGTCTCTAAACAGATACATAAAAATAGAATGTCTCATTATGTGTTATGTATGAATTCATTCTCCTATCGTACGCAATATTTTCAACTGATATTGAGATTTTGCAGCCTAATTTATGTGCTGCTAGCCAAAGTACTTGTCTGTCTGGGTTTCTCAAATTTTCTTCTCCTGCACATCAACTCAAAATTAAGGATACCGCATACATTGGCAGCAAATGTTGAGAGTTTAACAGAAAATTATTATTATTATTATTACTACTACTAGCAGGAACTGTGTTTCGGTGTTGCCCAGGGAAAATA
This sequence comes from Sepiola atlantica, assembly GCA_963556195.1. Lineage (NCBI taxonomy): Eukaryota > Metazoa > Mollusca > Cephalopoda > Sepiida > Sepiolidae > Sepiola > Sepiola atlantica. The sequence goes on along the minus strand of OY744533.1, from coordinate 54,705,597 downwards.
TAAATAATTTTTTTTTTAAATAGCATATCATTCCTGAAAAAAAAAAATCAGAAAAGAACTCATTTCACTGTAAGTAATTTAGGTGATCAAAATAGGATTTTAATAACGTAGTCAATACAGAATATTCTCGAAGAAATTGTGTTTTATTATGCTTAAGAAATCCTTCTGGACTGAGGCAATTTTTATTTTGTTTGAAGAAAGGAATTTTCCACAAATAATGAAAATAGGGTTAAAATACTGTATTTTTTTTAAATAGTCTAATAGTTTTTCTTAAATAGAAATTAAATAAAAGGAACAAAGCAGTGCAGTAAGAATCAATTTTTTTTTTAGTTTCACCATTGAAAAAATGCGTTATTTTGCAAACGTCAAAAATGTACTTGCGTGTGAAAGCAGATGTCGGCATGTGTGAAGTGTGGCCCAGAATGTTTACAGAGTATAAGCAACAGGCATTCAGAATGACCAAATGATATTCCCTTAATCTGTGAAAGGGAGCCATCGTTATTTAGATTTAAAAGCTATTGTATTATGTAGACGATATTAAGGACAAAATTAAATAATTTAGGTGATTTAACCAAAATTATTTTCTATTAAGGAAGGACCCAGTGTAACTGGTGGCGGTGAGACTAGATAAATAGTAGCGAGTAAAAATAAATACCACCTTCTTTTTGCAAGGTTTATTTGGGAGAGTCTGGTAATCTGGAGAAAATATAATGAATATTGAAAGAAAATGAAATGAATGCATAATTTCTGAAAACCTGCATTAGGGCTTAGCCTAATTGGATGGCAGAACAGATTAGCATATGAAGGTTTTGGTTATCCTATTATGTTTTAATGCAGACGGGAAAAATCGACTTTACTTTATTATATAGATTAGTCTTAAAATCAGGATACAATGTTTTACATTAAAACTAGTGTACACCTTCCATCAAAAATGATTGAAAAAAAAATATGCTTCACCCGTGTTCACACTAATATTACTATATCATAGAATTACGTAAGTAATTTAATTTTTCATATAAATTATCATTACTGATGGCCTAAAGAACCACTAACCATTGACATTTTATTTAGAAGGAAGATTTCTTTCTGAAATCATTTGAGACATCGAGGGTTGTCAGACTATTTGTTTTCTAAATTCCACTCACCACTTGAAATTGTTTTGTCCAAGGACTAGAAAAGGCACGGATTTTAGTCACTAACTTTCGTGTGATGGACGGATTTATATTTATTTATATACAAAAAATACACATTTGACTGGAGGATTCGAGCCATGTCACGACTGGAAGCATGCTAATCTCAATCTGTTGTTACTCTAAAAAATCCTCAGGGTACTGTGGTTTTATGCCTGCATGAAAAGTGTAGACACACACACACTTTTCATCTCCAACTAAAATATTTGAATGATGTAAATTAGCTTGTAATGGAGTTGGACAAAGACAGATACTCTTTTTCGTTATTATTGTCTTCAGATATGATTCATGTATTTCTACGTATTTGTATTTGTCTTGAATGCTGCATGTTAATTGTCTTGTCATCTTTTGTTCTGAAAATCATCCTGTTCACAAATGAATACTTCAAAATTAATGTTCAATTACGTTTGAGTACTTTGAAATAACGCTGCTGTTTATCGTTTTTAGGTAAGCATAGATAATATGCATTGGACTCCGTTGGTTAATTTTATTACGATACTAACTGTACCTACCCGGCATTGTCTGGGGATCTTTTTACTTTCAGTTTCTTTTGTCGAATATTTTTGAATAAAAAAGCAATTGATGTGAAGAGGAGGTGATCACCTAATGATATTATGAAAACTAAGATGTGATAACTCTTTTTCTTTGAAACATGAATCTTAAACCTTTCAAAAGTTGATCGCATAACGTGCAGTTGAATAAGAAAGAAAGAATTATAATATATTATTAAAATTGCATAAAAAAAATTTTAATTTGTAAAATACAATATGCTTTTTGATATTTTACTGCTGAGTGAATTTACAAAATAATTTTAAAATCAAAATGACTCTTACTAAATTTCTTCTGTTCTTCATTGGTGGCAGAGGAAGACTTGATACTGTATGGAGGAAAAGCTCCTCCTTTCTCCTAAAATATCACTAAGCAAATTAAAAATATTGACAGGATTAAATATGTAATCGATAAAATTGATTGAAAATAGTTTTTTTTTTTACTTAGAAACTTTCTTAAAAAAAGAATTAAATATTGATATTGTGAGAAGTAAGCTATTAAGCACAAAAAAAGAGAAACCGTTTGGTTCTTCTTTATACAGAGTCTGCCATAAGTAACTACATATCTTTTTTTGTTTATAACTTTGTTGATATTTAAGCATTTCTTCTATTGCATGTGTCATTCGAAAGCAGAAATTTTTTATACCATCGTTGAACATAAGAAACAAATCTGAGCTGTCATTGCTCAATTGCCATTGGAGTTGTGCACTAAAGTATGTCGATTAGTCCCTGAAAGATTATCAAAGTGAATTGAGTTTCATGGAGAGCACACACAGCTTTAATAAATGTTCATTAAAACATGATTATTTATATTGCAAAAAAACTTGTTACATTTATTATATTGAAATGAAATTATATAGTTACTTATAGTAGACCCTGTATATAAGATAAAGGCGTTAAATTTGCTATAGATTTCTTCTATTGAACTCTATCAATCCTGCCTTTGATATATAATGAGTCTATTTTACCGAAGTAAATATACAAGTGAATCCAAAATGAAAATATCAGATACCAATTATGTTAGGTCGTAAGAATAAAAATGTTTCTTAAAAGATTCTTCAACACATTTAAAGAATTTCTAATAAAATGCATTAATCGTAAAGAAAATATTGCTTTTTATTTGGTTTTATTATTTACATTTTTGAATTCAATTTAGATTATGCGAGATTTATATATATATATATATATATATATATATATATATATAAAATTAAGTTCCCGGATTTTCTATTTCAAACCTAAATATCATTGAATATTAAAAAAAAAAAATCAACATTCTTTTTTATTTTTGTCTTAAGTATTTGAAAAAGTTATAGGAAATTTGTCTTTATATTTTATTTGTTAAAATGGTTTAGAAGTTGACAAATATCGAATCAAACACTTCATGAATTATATTTACCACCAAACTGTTTTTTTCCAAAGTAAAATCTGTGTTCCTGTTGTTTTTTTTTTTTTTATCTATCTATATCTGTATGTATCTATAACTTAGCGATGAATTAAGATGTCCGATCTACAAAATGATGTAATCCTGTAAAGTTTATGAAAAGAGTCTCCTGCTAATCTCAAACCATTGAATCAATGTTATTATCCGTAATTCACATATTTACAGCTTAACCTTCTTTATTCTCTACTGGCATATACACATGCCAGCCAGTTTAAGAGATTAGCAGAGAGTAGATAACTGATTTCTATCTTTTTCTTCCCCCTCCCCCCCTCCCTCACCCCACAGTCTTGCAACAAATACAAAGTGGAACCCTGAAAATTTGTGGAAAATATTCTCTTTTAGAAAAGCACAAACGTTTATGTATTTCATTTAATCTGTTCAACCGGCTGAACACATTTATTTGAAAGTTCTTCACTCCTTACAGATGTGTATTCACTCTATTTTTGCCAGTCACGTAGTTGATCATCTCAATGTTAATGATCCAATCATCAATATAAGAGTATATCCGCATCATCATCATCATCGGTTTAACGTCCGTTTTACATGCTATCATGTGTTGGGTGGTTTGTAGAAATTGACTTTCAAACTAACTTATATCTGACCAGGTCTTTATTCATCCCTCTTTCTCTAAAGTCAATCCTTATCACTTTCTCTCATGTTTCATTTGGCTTTCCTCTATTAACTAATCCTACTACCTCAACTGTTCTGCATCTACTAACCCAAGAACTTGCATCCATTCTTTGAACGTGCCCATGCTATCAAAGTCTCCTCTTCTGCACACATCTCTCTATACTGTCCAGATTTAATCTTCCTCTGAGGTCATCAGATCTAAGCTTGTCTTTAAGACTCGCATTTCACATGCATCATATTATTCTCATATCATTTCTCCCCATGCAACGCATGTCCTCAATCCTTGCTGACTAGATTTCACTTCTATACATCACACTGTGTACACATACCTGATAGACCCTTCCCTTGGTCGACAGTGGTAACACTCTGCTGGCTAATAATGGCAGAAGTAACCTGAACTCACTCCATCCATCCACTATTAACTCTTGCAATTACACTATCACCTGCTCCACCCTGTGCTCCATATAGCATTCTTATCCTCCTGTAGGATTGTGCTTCATGTAGAATTCTTAAATTCAAACTGGCCATACATGAACACAGGTTGGTCAACAACAAAAAAGATGACGAACGGATCCGTTCTAAAGATGTGTTCATTTAATCTGTGTATTTAACGATGAAAATGCTATTTCAAACTTAAGTGTGTCAGGCGGATAAACAGAGCCTCTTATAGAGATGAAAGGGACCATCTAAAAACAATACCTATTATACTCAACACGTCAATTAAAATGACACGATCGATAGATCTAAACACAATTTTAAGATCTTACAGCTAAAACATTGTTCAAAGACCAAATCTGTTTTTTACTGTTTGTTATGATATTCTAATGCAGTCATGTCAAACATGCAGCCCACGCGTTCCCACATGCGGCCTTTTTCAACCACACTTGCAGACTGCATAAAAGAAACTGTATTTCATCACTTAATGACCAAAATTGTAGTTTTATAATTTAACCAGGATTTTATTTAACGACTTTAATTAGTCCCATGTGGCACTTGTAACAACACAATTAGATCCACATGGCCGGAGTTTGATATGCCTGTTATAATGTAAGTTAATGAGTAGTTTAAAGAAAGAAAATAAAAAAAGTCAGTATTTTATGATTTGGCTAACAGTCAGATTTCATTTGTCAACACTTTTATAGTTTATCTCCATGTTGAAAGTTACTTTTCTGTAACTTTGGTTATTTTCCAGAAATGTTTTATCGGATGTTCACTTGTGGCATAGGAATTTTCTATGCCCCAAATGCGAACATTGCGACTGCACAGTTTTGGGTGACTGTGAGCATATTCCATGACACAAAATTACTGCTCTTTGGGAGTGAACGGCATAACTCAACATGAAGCAACAAAAATAAAACATTAAATATAAAATCTTAATCTATTTCTATACAGTGTGAAGATTTCAGGTTATTTCGATAAGAATTGACAAAATTATTGACCTGCAAAATGATGTGGGGGGGGGGGGCTGTATATTATAGTTAGTAAGTAAAGTGACCTTTGGTAGCTTCCATGACGTTTTTTTTATCAATGATTTGTTTGAATGAGATATCCATACAAAATATATGGAACAACAGCAGCAAGTCCGTTTTGATATGTTGACCAAAGTTTGGCAACTGGTAAGTCTGCGAAAATTGGTCATTAACAAAAAGGCATTTTTAATCAAAGGTAAGAAACCTATGTCATTGATAGCAGCGACTTGATATTGTCTAGCAAAGTTTATAGATAACCTAGGATGATATGACAGCATTAATAACAGCTCTGACCTTTGCAGAATAAATGTCCATGATTTACAAAAGATTCTTCAGTTCTTCTTTTAATATCAGTCTTTTAATCTATTAATAAAATTATGGGGTGTAATGTTATGACCCTAATGACGGGCTCCAAGTTATGCTAGAATTCCCAGACGACAGGGGCCTACGTTTATAGGACGATACGTAACACAAAGTGACTGGAGACAAGGAAAAATGAGAATTTAAATTCTAACAATATGAAATTTTTATTCAATTTATTTAGAAGAAAATAGAAAATATATAACAGGGTTTTAAATATGAATTGTGGATTGAGTAATGAATGAAAAGGTTGTGAATGCTAAAGTTTGTCTTTTTGAAGTTCTGGGAAAGTCAATAAAACACAAAATAGTAAGTGTCCACAATAATCCCTTACATGTGAAAGGAATATATATATATATATATATATATATATATATATATATATATATATATATATAATCCAGGTAAAACATCCACAGGATAGTAATTCAAAGAATTTCAACTGGGTTTATAAAAAGTGCTCAATATCAAATAGAGCTTTTATATATTATTTTTATTTGCAGACATGTACAAAATCTGCGACACTGGCATGTCGATGTCATCGATCAACAGCTATTATAAACTGAGATCTCATCTTTTTTCTCCATTTCATTCTTTCCAAATATGATCTACGGTTAAGATCAGATTTTAACTCTGCCTGATGAGATCTCAGTTTATAATAGCTGTTGATCGATAACATCGACATGCCAGTGTCGTACATGTCTGTAAATAAAAATAATCATATATATATACATGGACGGCGGCACCGGGTGCTCAAGCCCCCCTCCCCCCCCCCCCCCGTACTTTATGGTCATCAATAATGAAGTTATATATGCATGTGTTTAACTGGGCCGCCCCCCACACTTTTTAGGAGAGCCCCCCCCCACACACACACACACACTTTTATAACTGTCCCGCCTGTCCTGATATATATATGCAATACACTTAGCTTTGGTCAAATTACAACCTGAAAAGTTTGCATAAAAATGGAAAGAGGTTAAGTGAAATGAAGGAGTGTTTACCGGTATGAACTTATAAAAAGCCTGTATTTTCCTCAGCCGCAGGTTTGATATTCATCTGCTCTTTGTAAAAGCCATGTCAAAACTGATTTTTCAAATAATTCTATCTGCCTTCTTTAGGCGGGGTCATGTGATCAGAGATCCAAGAATGTATATTTGTAAGGAGGGGGTAAAAGTGAAGAGGGGCATATGCTGAGGAATGAATTTAAAGGACTAGACCGGGGTTGACTGCTGAGTGAACCTGTACCCATACACATGGTTCTATTTTTTGGTAACATAGGAGACTTACTAGCATCGGACAAGGATTTTGATTCTGTAGTCAAATGTTTGAGAGGAGGAGGAGTAATATTCAAAACTTTCAATTTTTTTATATGTAAGTATTTGCTAAGAATTTTAAAGCTAGAAATGACTTTTCTATTCAATAATTTAGGTGCTTCCAAATTCATTTCAAAGGATCACCAAATATTTCTGTTTTTTCTTTATTTTTAATTTTTCAACTCTTAAAATAAATGTCATCATCGATACTATTGTTTTCACGTTCTGTGTTATATGCAATCGAAATGGAATTCGCTTTAAAGTTGTTTTTTAACCGTATTTGTTATTCAAATTGTTTACTGATATGTTTCAGTTAATAACCTTATATGGACTCTTTAATCAGTGATTCTTGAAAAAAATGTTAATTTTCCATTATTTGGATTGAAAACAGCTCTGACTGTTTTTGACTGAAACACTATTATTTGTCAGTTCTTTGAAAATTTTCAAGCATTAGATTGCTATTGCTTTGACATGTTTTCTTTTTTAATAAGATCAAAACTATTTTCTCTATTTTTTAATTTTCAGCTGTTTCCTATCTCTTCTGCTCATAGCAGCAATATTTTGGAAAATTAAACAGAGGTATGATGTTTACCGGAGGCGACAGGTAAGTTAAATTTATTTACATCACTTTCCTCATCCCCAACATTTTCCGAATGGTTTGTCAGTATGAATCTTTTCTGTAGGTATCAAAACTTTTATCATGTCAACTAGACTTGACATCTACCAAGCAGTCTGTCAGGAACTTATTTGTTCTTCTCATTGTGCCACTGTGAGGCTTGAACTAGATGTCCTAAACCAAAATTTTATTTCATTATATCTAAAAAAAAAAAATTTTTTAAATGATTTTTTTTAATTAATGTGCCACATAAATATTTGCAAAACAAACCATGGTACCAAATTTATTTTGATAGCACAATAAACCAGCGAATTATAACCGTTGAAAGTTTGTTGGAAATTAGAAAATTTGCCATCTTGCGTGCTATTGGTCCAGAAGCCAAATTTTGGTATATATAACTAAAAATACAGGCTTTAAACAAATAAAAAAATTCTTACAAAGGTAATGTCATCTTGTGGTAAATGAAAATTAATCGTAATGGAAAAAAATATTTATTAGATCAAGCCAGCCAAAACATTGAGCAAAATCACATTACCTCTCGAAAAAATGTACAAAATTGACACAGAAGCGCAACTTTGACTGTTCATATAAGATTCATTTCAACAGCTAACACATTGAATCTTCTTAATATTATTCATAGCACAGTAAAGATCAAGGTAGATTTTTCTTTTAATAGGAACTCAATAATAAAAAAAAACTTAGATTTGGACCATGTAAAAACAGACTTCATTTGATTATTATCAAAAATTTAATTCACTAAAGTTTTCAACTTAGATTTTTTGGTGAAAGACAACTTAAAAACCTTATATTAAGTCCACCATATTGACGAGTGGCCTTTTTTCTTCAAGACTGTTTTATATGCATAGTCACTCACTATTTTGCGTATAAAGTTAAAAAAACATCAACATTAAAAAGTAAACTGTCCGATAGTAACCTAACTTGAAGTAACCTGGAAAAAAAACTATGACGCAAGAGAAAGAATTGTACATTTATAAAAAAAAAAGATCAAATTTTGTTTATATCTAAATTTTATCAAAATAACCCCCAAAAAATAAATTATTTATCACAAGTTGAAAGTGAAGGGAATTTCACTATATTTACCCATTTTCACACACTAAACTCTAGGCTGGTTTGTGATACCTACTTGAACTACAGTGTTTTACTTGAGTATTTTCTGATGAGATTTCTGAAGTCATTATCAACAAATTTAAGTGAATGAATGGCAAAGTTTTGTTTTTTTTCGTTTATCCGAACTATATTTATAATAAAACATCTTGGGCTTATTTAATTCAATGATACAACAAAATATTTTCAAATATGCTATATATATACTGATCAGAAAAACTTACGAAACACAGCCATCGCTATACTCCATTTACATACTTATTTTATATACAGTTTCTAATAAATTAATATTCTGTACGATTCATTTATAATTTGATTTTCCTATTTTCTTATATGCTCTATAGTTTTAATATTATCAGTAGTAATATTAATTAAAATGATTTAATGAAAAATTTTAACATTCCATATGATAACTTCAGGTTAGATTATTTTGAAATTCAAATAACTTCCGGTTAAGTTAACACAAAAGTACATTTGCACACACCAAAAACTTAAAAAACTTTGGAATAATTTCATTTTAAAAATAAACTCTGCATTGAACACAATGACTAACAAAGGTTTTCTTTTAATAATTAAACAGATACGTTTATTTTTAAAACTACATTTGTTGTTGATAGTGAGGATAACCATTACATTAGCCATGAAAAAGAAGAAAAAAAAGCTCCTATCTTTCTAAATTGCAAAACATATGCAGATTATTTTTTTTAATAAGTTTATTTTATTTTTTTTTGTCTTTAATAATAAAGATGAAAAACACAAAGTAACAATTTCAAATTACTCAGTAATATATAATTGTTTTATTTGACCAATCAATGTTCTGCTTTTTCATTTATTCATTTAGTTATATAACCAGATTTTGATGGAATTCAGTTTCATTTTTATGCTTATACAAAATCAAATCCCTCGACTTTTAATATCGAAAAAACCGTATAAAATAACATTTTTGTTGTTTTTTTGTTTTGTTTTTTCATAATTGATAAAATATTATGTTCATACGCAGTAAATTTTCTCGACATTGGAAATAACACCATGACAATCATCTTTTTGTTGTTTTTCTCCAAATTACCAGAATGTGAAATAAAAATTGTTTCTTCTTTTTTCTGTTAAGAAGACTGCAGCTAGATTAATTGCTGCTCAAGAGGGTAATATTTTGCTAGTGTTTTCATAAAATCAGTAGGTTTGTCACCTTTAAACTTTTGTTATTTTTAATTTACTAGCAAATATATGCTCTCTCCGGTCACATTTCTTTGCTAGGCTACCGTGTCACCTCCTTCTTTCGTGCTGACTGCAAGAGAGTGTTCCTATTTACTTGTCTAAAATTATATAATTGTGAAAAAACTACATACAATACATATTTAAAGCTAAATAAATTGTTTTGGCCTATTAAAATAATTTAAGTTTACCCATTTTTTTTTTATTATTGCTTATGTTTAAGTTCATGTTTTGAAACATGACGTAAATCATAAATCCATGACGTTATGCCAAAGCTATAATTATTTTGTTATGGGAATGTTTTAAGACTTATTTATAAGAAAGTTCAAATAGCTCAGTTGGTAGAACATGTCTGAAGATCTCAAGGTTTTAGTTTCCGTCTATGGCATCCGCTTTATTTGTTAGTATGTATGTAAATTAGATGGCAACACTGAAGAGTCACTCTTTCTCTAAATGTGGTTAATTCAACATAGTGAGAGGGAGAAGAGAATAACATAGATAGCTAAAAGAGAGATAAGTGGTTTGTTCATTTAATTATAAATTACGGATAACTAGAACAATTTAAACAAATTTCTTTTTCAAACATAACTTTATCCCACAACTAAGGTATATTTTAGCATGTATTTTAAAAAAATAAATAGGGAAAAAGCCTTAGGGAAACAAACGTTCATTAACTCACATTTAGTATAATAATAACATATATATATACACACACTAGAATAATACCCATCCCAAGATGGGTAAAATTAATTCCCAGTACAGTTTTGCACCACTTTTATGTCCCCCTTAGAAAGATTAAAATAAAAAATATACTACAACTAAACCTCATGTCTAGAATCCTTATTCCAATTTTGATCAAAATCCCTGACATCATTTCAATCCTAGAAAATGTCTAAAATTTAAAGATTAAGAGGTCTTAAGAAATTGAAATTCAGAGAATCTTGCTTAATTGATATCTAATGATATGGATCAAATTCAATGCAAATCTGAAATATTTTAATTTTCAAATGGGAGGTTGTGCCTCTTAAAAACCCTTGAAAATACTCCCAAAAAACTGAGATTTGGGGAATGTTAATTGATGTCTAATACCTATTGTTAACATTTTTCAAAAACCCAAGGTATCTGAATTTTCACAAAGTGCTTCCACCCCCTTGTTACTTCTTGCATGAAATTAAATTATAGTAAATATCGCCCACATTACCCATCTGTACACCTAGCTGTGTTTAAAAATTCATAATGCATGGTTAATTAGTTTATGAGTGAATCCTGTACATACAAATATATAAACATATACACTATGTAAAGATGGATATCTATATTATACAAACAATAACCGATATTAGGATGCGTCCATTCAATCCGCATGTTTAACAATGAAAATGATAGGTTGACTTACTGACAGAGCCGCTTCGAGAGATGCGTGGACACATGTCGAAATGCTATTTGATTTCGTGTGACTAACTAACGGACAAAGCCTCGTTGGAGATGCGTAGATACATCTAAAAATATTCTTCATACTGGGTGCACCACTTTAATGGCAAAGTGCGATTGCGATGTCGTGAAAGCAGGGTGTAAGGTTGTTGATGACAATTCACTTTGCACTATTGCAAATCATAGGAAATGGCCTCCTCTTTGTCCTCTTAAGATTCATCATCATTTTGACCTACTGAAGGGGGTCTTATTTGAGGGTCTCTCATTGTGAAAAAAAAACTCTGACTCATGACCTGACAAGTCGCCCATCATTACAATCAGTTATCTTTTCATAAGAAAAAATACATTTTGACGAATAAAGAAAACCGTCTTTTAATAACTCAAGACATCTGACCTACTGCAAAAACAAGTCCTCACAGGCACACTATTATTATTATTAAGTGTAAAACAATAGAGTGCGTGATTGGCCAAATAGATAGTCTCAGACTATGGAATCAGCAATGCTGAGTTCAAATTGTCAGATTTATTGTATTCAACTATGTATTGATACCATTGCGAAAAATATGAACCCACATTTTTTTTCCCCCTCCAGCTATAGATAAAATAGTGACTGGTGTTAGACTAATCTTATTAACAAGAAATATTTTTAAAAGAAAAAATCTCAAATATTCAGAATATGTAGATTTATTTGGATTATTCTCATCTTGGTTGTTATATTCACAATCTTTCGGTCAATGTAACCTCCGACCGACTTCAGGTGCATCTTGTCGAACTTGAGAACGTGTATGGTATTTCAAACTAAACGTGTTATCTACAAGAGTAGATTGTTATTCCTTCAGCCGTGACCAGGCAGAAAGTTAATTTATGTTATTCTTTGCTATTATCGCCTGTAATAAGGATTGAACCTTCAACCTCCAGAAGACTGTCACTTAGAACTGATTGTTTACCAACACTTTTAACTACTACGTCATGAACAATTCTGAATTTTGAAAGCCTTAAACCTAATCTTGTCTCGATGTGTAATTATTTCTAACTAAGAATAACATGAATGAACATTTCTGGTTATGGCTGAAAGAATGGAAACAATCTACTCCCCTCCCCACGAGATTAAATAAAAGGTTCAGTTCGAAATTCTGTACAGATTTTTGAGTTCAACTAGAAACTTCCCAAGTTTGCAAATGTGCACATGAAGAAGGTTGGAGGTTATATCGGTCGAAACGTTGTGAATGAAACAACGAAGATGAGAATAGTAATCAGAATGATACAAATTATCAATCCTCATCTCAAAAAATGACAATATGAAATGGTAACTATATGGCCTCCTCTCAGTCTCTAGAGGCAATGGATACCTACTGGATGGGTGCTTGTGCGGGATGGGGGGAGGGTAGGGGCTACAGTGAAGTAAGACTTGTACAATCTCCAACTGCACCTCTCCCGTGCCAGCATTACTTGAGTCCAGTGGCAAGAAGTACAGCACAACTGGAAACGATGCCAGGTATGTCGAAAGTCTGTTATTTCGGCGGAGGTTTCCTTCTCCTAGATTAGTTGCCCAACCAAATCTTGAGAGACTAGTCTACCCTACTATTTAATCCATAGCTGGAGGGAGGATATGTGGATTCATACCTTTCCCAAGGGTATGAGTGTGAAACTGAAACAGCAGCCCCAACAAAACCCTAACCCGGCACGCCGAGCCCACAGTCCGCATGCGGGTATAGTTACGTAGTGGTTACAGGCAACCGCTACACCATGTCACTTCATAATTATCGTGCCAATGACAGAATGCTTCAACTGGGATTGAACCAGGAACCTTTTAGATCTTCAGTCTAACACTCTCCTCACTGAGCTATTTCTGCTGACAAGGTGGTTACTGGATATTTTCTATTATATAAAGGAAAGTTGTCTGTGTTTATCCAGCTAAAAATCAAAAACTACACAAGACACACCTGCAAAGCTGATATATTCTTTTTCAGTATTGCCTTAGACAAAATATTGGCACATTTTTTATTTTATTATTCATTTTTTTCGGAAGTAAACAGGAACAGAATTAATCAGGTCAACATTTTTTTTTTGTCATGTAGTAATTTGTTAAACGATTATTTTTTTCCAATTCCCAGAGAGATAGAAGTATTAAAAGAAAGATGTTACACTTTAACTCTTCTATTTTGTTGTACATGCCTCCCGAACAATACGGGCTAACCATGCTAGTATCTTTGTATAAGAGAAAGAAAGAAAAAAAGCTTTAAAAAAGTCAAGTATTTTATACAATAATTGACCTCAGTAGCAATAATAATGTATTGCATATTCCCTCTATAATTTTTTAATCAATTTCCTCTGAAATAGCTTTTTATAAACAATTTTTATCAACATTTACCTATTTTCATCGAGTGTATTTGTAATATTGCTGTTTTAAATAATTTTTTTAAGCTGTGTAAAAAAATGATTCTGAAAACATGTACTTGCATATAATACAAATACCCCTTTTTTTGCCTATAATTTTCATTTAAAATTTCCCATGTTATACATGTAAAAATATGGTAACATGAAATTAAAGACTCTATCTTATATATATATATATATACACACACACACTAGAATACTTGTCCCAGGACGTGTACAATTCCACAAACAGAACAGCTTTGCGTCATTTTTATGTCCCCTTACGAAGATTAAAATCAATCATTATACAATGATACTAAACCTTATGTCGAGAATCCTTATTCCAATTTTGATCAAAATAGAAAATGTCTAAAATATAAAGCTTAAGGGATCTTAAGAACAAATTGAAATTCGGTGAATATTGCTTAATTCGTGTCTAATGACTATGGATCAAATTTAATGCAAATCTGAAATATTTGCATCTTCAAATGGGAAGTTGAGTCTATATTATGCCCCTTCAAATCACTTTAAAATACTCCGAAGAAACTGAAATTTTGGGAATATTTATTAATTGATGCCTATTGTTAAAATTTTACAAAACTTGGAAGCATCTGAATTTTCAGAAGTGGCTTCCACTCCTTTTACCCCCTTTGCATTAAACTAAATATAGCCTACATTTGAGGTCCCTTACACCTAGCAGCTGTGTTCCAAAATTCATAATGCTCGGTATATATAGGCATAAAGTTAGGTATGTACCTAACTTTATATAAATAGATAAATTATATGAACACAGGGTTTAAACCCTTATTCAAACGGGTTTGCATTTATAATCAAGTATTCATCTGAATAACCTTAGTTCCAACTTTTAAAACGTTCAATATTTAAACTCTTTATGGGTTTGACAAATCTGATAAAGTGCTCAATTAATATTTTTCTCAAGTTTATTGGGAGCTCCTCTAAAAATTTAATAATATAATAACTTTTATATTATAAATATTGGCAAATTTATTATATTATAAATATTGGCAAATACATGCGACATCCATATTTAAATGGTCTATCATAATAAAATAATTATGTTGCTAAACTTGATATTTAAATGTTTTTGTTAATATTTGTTAATGGAAGGAGGTAGGAATTTTTTTTTTTTTTTTTTAAATTCTATAAAAATATATTCAAGCTTTAGATTTATATCTACGTTCTGAAATTGTGGAGTCATTCCCTTAATTACCATTAGTCCCAGGTCCACTCTGATCTAGAGTGATAGTACCTGCCATGGGTTAAATAGAATCCATCCTGGATATGAAATGAAACTGTATCAGATGGTATACACAGATTTACACCATGAATAAGCAGTTAAAGCAAATGTCATTAATCTGAAGATATTAAGGACTTAAAGCATAAAATATTTACCAAAATTACTGGACTCAGCGTTGAGCAACACCTACCACTTAATCGCTGGTTGCCTGAAGCCTAGCAAACTAAACTTGCATATCCTCACTGGCATTGCCTCTGCAGATGTGAGACAGGAAGTTGCCAGCTGAGTAGAGATCACAAAGGCTACTAGTAATGAACGCTATCTCCTTCATGGACGTGAACCAACTGCCCAACGATTGAAGTCAAGAAGCTTCCTCAGCCATGTCGTGCCCCTAACAACATCTCAGGAAGAAACCAGACACAGCTGTGGACTAGAGGATGACCCCCCCCCCCCTTCTGCTGGCATATGAATCCCCTCCTTTTGAGGTTCTACCCCCTGGTTCAGAAACACTCTGAGTCCAGTGGAAAACACTCTATCGTCTGAGAACAGTAATGAGGTGATCAAAAGTTGGTATGACCTGATGGTACTACAAAACCGAACCCATGGTCTGTGCATGTGGAGAGAAGGACCATACGATGCGATACTTCTGTTTTCCCTCTACTGCCCAACCAGTGCAGCTTTTAAAAATCTTGCAGAATACAATAATAATGCAATGGACTGTGTAAAAAAAAAAAAGTTAAACTATTGTATGACCACATGCTTCAAAGACATGCAAAGAAGACTGGACTCCGAATAAGAATGATATGATATAAAAAAAAACTGAATACTTGCCTAGTTTAATAATACTAAGTCAGCAATGACAATGTGGATAAAGTCATAGCAAATAAAATATATTTAAATAAACGATCGTCACTTTTATTTAACCATTTCTTTTCTTTGTTTTTTTCTAAAAACTGCTGTTTGAATTTTTACCTGTATGAATTTCTGAATGATTTTTTTTTCCATCCATTTTTGTTAGTTACACTTTTTTCTATTCTGTTGTTGTCAAATTCAAAAAATGTAAAATTACATCCTTTCAGCGAATGTTTGTGGAACTGGAACAGATGGCCAGTCGTCCATTTGCGGTGGTTTCCATTGATATTGAAAGAAAAGTGGACGGCTATATTGCGGAGAAAAAAGAAATACCAGATTATCGAAAAAAGAAAAAGGTAATTCTCTCTCTCTCTCTCTCCCTCTCTCCCTCTCTCCCCCTCTCCCTCTCTCTCTCTCTTCCTTACAAGCGAAGGTTTTTGCATTTCCTTTTTTTAATTTTATTATTATAATTATAATTGCAAGTGATTTCTTTATTAAAATTAGTTTCAAATGGGTAAAATAAACGCTTCCCTCAGTGCCTATGCAAATTTTATTGATCCTTGATACTGAGAATGTTTTATGCTAATATTAAAGATGAGCTATATCTAATCGGTATTGCCCGGGAGTCTTTTTACTTTAATTTTTTATTTTTTTATTTTTATTTTACCTGTCAATGAAACCATTGTACGTCTCTGAAATATGTAACGTATAGTTTTTAAATAAATAATTTGTATTTTAGTTCTTGCGATCGAACACTTTATTGATTTCTTTTCAACATACCCCGACACATATGGTAATATGAATTATTAAAAATAACAATGAGCAATTAGAACGCCATACAATGCATTTTAGTTTTAACTTTTCGTAGATATACTTCCTCATCAGAATTTCAAATAAAAATGCATTAAAATACCTTTTTTTTCTTCATCTCGTTTTGTTGGTGTGTATTCAATTCGTGTTGTTTAAACGAATGTTTAATAAAAGTTAATCAAACTAAAATGCATTGTATGGCGTTCTAATTGCTCATTATTATTTTAATAATTCATATTACCATATAAACAATGCTTTCTATTTCTTATATATATAATTTAAATAAAATTTTGACAGTTAATTATTACATTATGATTTGGTTATTAAATTATTAATTGAACCAAATTGTTGTGAAGATAATGTTGTTCTAATCTATAGAATTATTGGATGTAAATAGCTTTCAGAACTTTCAATCTTTTAATTAAATGAGGATTTACTAAGAATTTTAAAGCTAGTTTAGATGATTTTCTATTTAAAAGTTTCCTTTCAAATTTTGAAAAGTCACAAAGTAACTCATTTTTTTTTCTTCAACTATTAGCAAAATATTAAAATGTCTGACTTATTTACCAAGAAACAAAAATGCATTCCTGCGGATCTCATTTCATTTTTTTTTTTTTTTAAATTTCTTGCATTTTTTTTATTTCAAGAAATATTCGATCAATAGTAAATGAAAATAATTCGATGTGTAATTATCAAAGTTATGTTGACACGAGAAATACACAGACACACGAAGTTGTCTTCAAATGTTTTATTAATATAGTTAAGAAAACATTTTATGATATCAATTTTCTTTTCGAGACTAAAATTCTTCTGTCAATTATAATCTAATTAGTGTACCTACCCTGCGATGTCAGAATAGAATTTTTTCTTTTAATTAATGTTTACGAAGAAATAGAAAGTAATTTTGGTGACTTGAATTTTGTAAGCAAATTATTTTAGGGAACAGGAATTTTTAAAAAGTTAGTTTAGTACTTGACATTAATGGGTATTTTTTATATAAATAAAGATTTTGTCAGTGTCTATCCATCTGTCACAATTTTTTTAAACATACTAAATACATTTGCAGAATTAGTCTCATTTTGAAATATCAGATCTTAAATACTTTTAGAAATGGAGAATGTTGCATTAAGAGTAAATACTAAATTCCCAACACAAACAGCGGAAGCCATGACCAATAATCAAAACCAAAATCAAAACCTTGAGATCTTCAGGCTGAGGTTCTACCAACTGACCTATTTGGACTTTCTTATAGGTAGAGCTTTTAAGCTCTACTTATGTTTTAACATTATAATTATAGCTTTGGTGTTACATCATAGATTCATGATTTACATAATGTTTCAAAGCATGAATTCAAACATAAGCGATGATAAAAAATTTCAAAAGTTAAGCCACGTTGAGCCTGGTTACTACCAGATGTGTGACCATTTGAGAATACCAGGTACTTTATATTGGAGGAGAGTGACACCTTCCTTCAAAAACTAACGTCGTCATCTCCCCTAATGGGATATACATGTGATTGAGGACCAATTGTGAATTCAATATTTCCTAGAAACTTCCTTTGGAGGAAGCCAACTCAACTCGTCCAGGGTGAATGCCATACCAGGTACCAGCAAGTAATAACACAGTTTGAGCAAATTAATTTTGAGCCATTTGTTGTGAACCAGCACAAAGTTTGAGTCTGCTAAATAGTGTCCTCTTTCAAATGCTGCAGACAGAGCCTCTTTTACAGATGCTTAGGTTCATCTGAAATGCATTTATTCGATCAATCTGCACATTTATCAATGAAAAACGCTATTTCAAACTGAAGTGCAATGGTCTGACAGATGGTGTCTCTTTATAAAAATAATAATAAAAGTAGACTTTGATGTAAATTATGACTAAGGCGTCTGTTATGTTTTCTGATGCTTCTTTACTTTAACTATGACATGAAAATATTTAAAGAAATGTATAAATTTTGTTATGTACTTAAATGTGAGCTGAAAATAAGATTGTACAGAAAAAATTACACAAATTCATCGAGTATTTATTAAATTATAAGAAAAAGAAAGGAAAAAAAACGATCTTACATATCAGCAGACATTTTTACTTACTAATTAGACAAGGGAGATAATTCAAATTTTGTTTTCGGAAAAACTCAAAATGGCGACCGATAGATAAAATCGTTTTTTATTTTTAATTTAATAAATATTGGATTAATTTGCATAATTTTTGGTGTACAGTCTTCTTTTCAACAACCACGTAAGTACATAATCAAGTTTATACATTTCTTTGGCTATTTTTTTTTTTAAGAGAGGCCTAACATGTCGTCCTGAAAGTAAAGAAGCACCTGTTTTTTTAATACTAAGCTATAAAACCAGTGTGAAGTACGAATATTTGATATTCACTTTATCATTTTAACTGCGTACGTGATATGAATAGAAACGGTGACCCCTCCCCCTCTTCTAACAAAAAAATGCCACCCGTCGAATCATTAAAGTTAAATCATTTCTAGAATCCATCATATTTTGTACAATTAAACTTCAGTTTATACCTAACTTGTCCACCAAGTTTTGCTCATAAATGTCTGACGCATTCCTCTCTTGGCATTGTCCTGATTTTGGCTGTGATGACCCTCTTCAGTTCAGGAACAGTCTGAGGATTGTTTTGATAAACATTATCTTTGAGATAGCCCCCCCGCAGATAAAAGGAGGGGGGTGGGTAAGATCCGGTGAGTGTGAAGCCCAATCAGGATTACATTTGCTACTGATGATCAGCAATGTTGCTGCAAATTATTGAATAGCAATAAAACTAAGATTGTTGGACATTCATGACTGAAACTTGGTGGACAAGCCATATGATGATGATACGTGGCAGTACTTGTTTGTATCAAAAGAAAGATAAAAAGAAACAGTTTAGCATATAAGATTGGTTTCTTTACAGTTGTCAATGACTAGATATTAAAAGGATATTTAAAGACATATCTAAATGAATAAATGCAAAATATTTTCTTATTTATCACTCCTATATTACAATCAAGAGGTTATTTTAATTTAAATAATTAATACATTATATTCATTTGAAAACATTTATTCATAGTCAAGTAAAGTTGCAAACAAAATCTTCTTTTTTTTTAGCTAATTTGCATAATTATATTTTTTAACAGTTTAAAATAAATGTTTGCTGCAATTCGATTATAATTTGATTGTCCTATTTGCTTATATATATATGGAATAGTTTTGTTGATATTACCAGTAATTAATTAAAGTGATAACAAAAAAATGACAAAAAATCGAAACAATGTTTATTACTTTTCAAAGGATGTGCACCCCCTCTCCTCCTGCAAAGTAAATAATTCTTTTGACAAATTATTTCTTTCTAATTCTCCTCTGCCGCCTCCACAACAATCGACAAGCAAAACAAGTTTTTTTTTTACTTACTAATTATTTTTATATACCTCATTTTTAAAGCATAGTTTTTACGTAAAAAAGCAGCATTCATTATTCCTGATATAGAATTTTAAACATAATTTTATAACTAAACGCTTTAAAAAAGTTTTGTTTTTTTTTAAATTTATTTCATCATTTAATTTTCGTAGTTTTTACATTTTTCGTGAAAAATAAATAATAAGCAATAAACTTATTGTTTAATGTTTTGTTTACAAACCGCCTTTTTACTATTGTCTAAATTGCGAAAAATAGATTCGTAGTATAATTGTAGATTAACATGCTCTGTTAAATCACTCCACCTTCCAGAAAACAAAAAAATAGATTCTTCTTTTTTAGGCGATTACATATGAACACCTTTAAAAACTTGTCGGAAAGAAGAAGAAAAAATGCTTACTTTAGAATTTAGAGTAGGGATCAGTTACGTACATACATTTAATTTAAAAATGATCCCTGCATTTCCGGACCATTCTAGCGTTTTAGGGCAGGTAACTAAATTCTTTTTATGTTTCCTATGGAAGCTAAACCCATAGCGTTTTTGTTTTTTTGTTTTTTTTTGGGGGGGGGGTCTACTTTACATGCAGTGTTGCCAACTGAGATTTTCAAAACGCGCTAGATTGAGAAAGCAAGATCGCCAGAAAATCGCTAGATTTGTAACTTTTCGTCATTATTGACAACTGAGATTTTCAAAACCCGCTAGATCGAAAACAACAAAATCGCTAAAAAAAACCCACTAGATTTTAACTTCGTACCCTATATATATATATATATATATATATATCAAAATGACTGCCAAATTTTATCGACTACTTTTGTCTGTTAGCGAAAATATATCCACTGTACAAATATTAATTTGTCTGTTTTTGTCTATTACTTAAAAAAAATTATTTTGCAAATATTAATTTGTCTGACTTTTGCGGATTATTTTGCAAATAAAAGTTAATTTGTTTTCATAAATATTAATTTGTTGCCACCTGGATCTAGGGTTAGTGGGAGATTTAATGAAGTGTATATTTTGTTTTGTAAGAAACAAATCATAAAATCAAAGTGTTTATTAAAAATTTAAATATATTACAAATTTAACATCACAATAATGATGTATCTAAATATAGAATATTGCCGAAGAAATTGTCCACAAAAATGAAATTAATATTTGCAAAAAATTCCGCAAAAATCGGAAAATTAATTAATATTTGCAAAATAAAAGCTATAAAAAATATTCACAAAAATGAGAAAACACATTAATATTTGCAAAATGATTTTTTCTTAATCCACAAAAATCTGAAAATAAATTATTTAGAAAATAAAAATTAAAAAAAGAAATCCGCAAAAATTGGGCAAGGCCCTTACTCCTATAGTTTTAAATATAGTCTACCCCCCCTCCCCACCACAAAAAATATTTTAAAACATTTACTGCTGTTTTAAAGCAAATAAAATCGAGTTATGTTTGTTCTAAGAACACTGTTCTGGTATTATCTTTTCCAATTATTATTTTGATAAAAAATATTAAATTAAAATCCTATTACGAGATTATCCATTAGAGTTAGTTTTTTTGTTGTTATTTATTTATATTAAATAAACTGTTGTATTGTATCACTTATCTTTCGCGGAAAGGAAACATCAACAACAATTATTTCAGAATGCATCAGTTTTGCATATACTTGTAACATAAAATGATCCCCCATTTCCGGGCCATTCTAACTTAGTAGGTAAAAGAATTTAGTTAACATCGGTTCTCAGAGTGTAAGTCGAATATTTTTATTGGTAAATTATGGGGATGCAAAGTAAACATTTCAAAGTTCACTGCCTCCTATCTCTCTTATCAAACTTTTTGTAATGTTAAAAATCGAAAATTAAACAAAATGCTGGAAAAACATTCCATTTTCGCACGATTGGTGACATTTATTGGATGTATCCAGTATTTTGTTTAATTTTCGATTTTTAGCGATTATCAGTGATCATCGGCATCTTATCGATGCCATTTTCTTTTTGAGTATGAACTGAACAGTCGACACCATGTTAGTTTTTAACAAAAATATGCTTTAAAATAAGTTAAAACACAAATAAACTTATCCAGATAGGTAGATAGTAACTTATCTTACCTTTGGTAACATTTATTTGTTGCACATTTATTTGTTGTTTTTTTTTTTGTTTTTTTTTGTTTTTTTTACCCATTTTTCGTTCTGTTCGCTCTCGTTATAAATGCCCTAGAATTGTTTTTTTATTATTGATTTATTTTTACGTTCATGGGCTTTTGTCCGTGTTTGAATTATTTTGGTGGCCGGTGAGCTTTTGTCCGGTCGCGATCACCATTTTATTTTTAGAACATTAACATTTTTATTGACATGTAAAACTACTGCAGATTTGCATATATCATGTATGAAAGGTAGCTTGAGACATAATCTTATGATGACTAAAGAGAAAATGAATACGGAAAATAGTTTTACTGAAATCTGAAATTGCGTGTGTGTATGTGGCAAACGAAATTGCCAGATTTTAAAGAAAAAAATCGCTAGCCGCTAGATCCAAATTTTACTAGCCAGATTCAAATCAAAATCGCCAGATCTAGCGGGGAAACCCACTAAATTGGCAACACTGTTTACATGTGGTTTTGTGATCTTGCCACTCGGACTTAGGGTTTGTGGTTTTAAAAAATTTGATTGATTCCCCTAACAAGTTAGAATCGCCCGGGATGGAGGATCATTTTACGTTAAATATAGATATAATGAATGTGTGTGTGTTCCCTATAGAAAGAAAGGTTAGAGAATCTACATAAATTTTCTGGGGAAGACAATAAACTGGTCTTAAATCTCTAAGTGCCTCCACTAAGGACTAACCTCCCTTAGAACATCAGCTATATCTTGTTAAGGATGGAGGAAGATACACCTCTAGATTCTCACACCTGACAGTATCCTACAAAGGCACCATGTGCAAATGCATTGAATATTGTTGTCACATTTGGGCTGGTGCACCATCCACTAGTCTCTCCCTCTTAGACGAGGCCCAAAAAAGAGTCTCTAATCTTATAGGTCCCTCACTATCCACCAAGCTCCAGCCCCTGTCCCATCGTCGCAATGTTGCATCCTTGTGCGTGTTTTACAAGTACTTCAATTGATTGTGCTCCAATGAACTTGCTGTTTTGGTGCCCTCTCGGCGTAAATACACTCAACCAACCCGACAATCAGCTAAATCCCATCCATTCACTGTGGAGGTCCCCAGATGCCGGAGAGCCTTCTACTCCAATAACTTCTTTCCTCGAGCTGCCAGCCTTTGGAACTTCCTCCCTGCTCCCCAGATTGTATCGACATTTAAAACTAATGTGAACAAGCATCTCGCTGCACATCTCCCAATTTAGGATGACCTCCAAAACTTTCACCCTAATTCTCAGTAGCCCCTTACGTCTACAGTGGTAACTGGCCTTGTTTGGGGTGAACTGTTTAAAAAAATAAAAATGTAAGTGGTCCCGGATGTCTGTGACCCACAATGTGTTCTGAATCTCTTTGTACCTCTTCTAAAGGAACTATATCCGATTTGACTGAAATTTAAATATATATATATATATATATATATATATATATATATATATTTATTTTTATTTTATAAGTACATAAAAGTAATCCATGGACACGTGTTTCTGGCTCACAGCCGTCATCAGCATGGCTAACTTAGAGAGAGATCGAACCTTCGATATTGATGTCTGTAGTCCAGCGTTCTACCACTGGACCAAGACGCTCCGTCTAGAAATATGTACGATTTTTATCACCTAAATATTTAATGTAATTTTATGTAATTATGTTTATTGGTGATTGTAGCGTTCGTTGTTATTTTATATATATATATATATATATATATATATATATATATATATATATATATATATATATATATATAAATAAAAAGACACTAATTCAAAGAGTTTTCAAAAATTTCAGTTTCTTGTAACTACATTAGGGGGGAGAAATGTGGAGGTGGGGGTAAAAAAAGAAAAGTAATATGGTGTTATCAGCATAGTGAAAAAGGACACTGTTCCTCATTAAATTCCGAGCAACGTCGGATCTTCTTTGCTAGTATATTCTAATGCACATCTACATCGGGGTTACAATTATCATTATTTTTCTTTTATTATCTTTATAAAATTCACACTAACTTATTACATCATAAAACAATTTCACTTGTATATTTTTTATTCTTTAAGCAATTGTCCTTTTTTTCTTTTAGAGAGAAATACATGAAAACTCACTTTATTTGTAAAATTTAACATTTTCTTAATTATTTTAATGTATATATGGTAAAAACTTGTATTTGGGGCTACATCTGTGCATATACGTTTTAGCTATAGCCTTATTTAGACTAAACTTCAAGCTAAGTTGTCCGGATGAAAATAAAGAATTATTTTCATAGGAAACTTTCATAAAACAGAAGTCGTAAGTGACCATTTGACTGAAATTTTTTTTAATTGAGCACCTGGCTTTGACTATTTTAATTTCTTTATTTTAATATATTATCTTTTTATTGTTTTGAATTTTTTTGGAACTCACAGATTGGACCACTCGTAACAGATTTCAACTGTGATAAGCCTGTGGAAGCTTAATCTAAATAAGAGCATAACTGAAATATGTATGCACATATGTAGTCAAAAATGTTTGTATAAATAAAAATGTGTACTAATATGTAGCCTTACTTGTTATTGAGCACTATTATATAAACATTAAGGATTCTCAAGATTGCTTACCCAACTCTTATGAACAAAACTTCACCAGAAATAGATCAAATAAAAAACTTTTGAGTTAACCACAAAGATTAATCAACTTACAAATACCAGTAGCTCAATATTTAATGAGATAGAGCTGAGTGTATGTATATATATATATATGATGTATGCATTTTTGACAATTCAAATCATATTCTAAATAAAGAATATTCACAAAAGTATTATATTTATTTACAGCTGTTTCAAGGCAATGTTTATTTTAAATCATATAGTACCAAGGTATTTAACAATGGATCTGTTGTCATTTTCGTTTTATCTTGGTAGAAATTGAACTTTTTTAGAGTGGTTTATTTTCTGGGTGAGAAATTCTGTTCTAATGAGATTCAATGTTTTTAAAAATGTAACATTTCATTATATGACTTAAAATAAATATTGCCTTGAAACAGCTGTAAACAACTTCAATACCTTTATTTAAAACACTATTTTTTAAATTTAAATCATTAAATACATATATATAAATATTAACGCTTGATTAACTTTATTTTAAGCTTAACTCTTTTATATGCTAGAATGTAATCTCCATTCAAAATGTTTATTTCCATAGTATTTCAGTTAATTTTCCTATTTTACTTATTCTTTTAAATGTTATGGGACGAGTCCATTTTTTTTTTTTCTAATCTAGTGATTTGTGCTGTTTTCAGATGGAGGTTGAATGTTTTGAATTTTTGTATCACATTTAAAGTGAAATAGAGCTTGCATCAGTATTAACACTGTTTTTATTTTATTTCATTTAAAGCTCCCAAAGGAAGAAAAGAAAGCTGTAAGATGAATTAATTTTGCTTTTAATTACCATTGCACAAGCACTAATATGTTAGTCGCATGCTAAAGTTTTCAGCCACCTTAAATTATTGCAATTTTTTTTTTCAATAATTGCCATTTTGTAAGTGGATGGGTTGCATTGCATTTTTAACAAATTAGACATTTTCTCTCTTGGGCTCTGTTTCATACCTCATTAGCATAATACGAGTGAACACCCTGCATCGAAAATGAGAGAAAAAAGTTATCCTTTGCCAGTGTTCGCACAAATATTCATATAAAATAATGCCTGAATTGGTTAAGTTAAAAAAATAAAAAATGGATAGTTTTAAAAGATGTAAAGAAAAAAAATTTATAAATAGGTATAGAAAGCAGAAAGAAAGAAAATGGAAATAAATTTTTCTCAATTCCCCTGAATACTGGAAATGGATTCGTCAGGCAGTTTTTTTTACTTGCTAACTTTTGTATGATAGGACAGATATATATACACACACAATCACATTGCTCTTTATTATAGAGTGGAGGATCAATCTGGCTTCTGAATGATAAGCAAAGATGCAGACTTTTGTATACCCAGGTTGTCAGTAAAAAATCCAACACAGCTTTATATATAATAAAAATAAGTCTTTATTGGCTATTTTTGCATTTTTACAAAGTAAAGTTATTTTGTATATCTGTTAAAATTTTGTAGGTGGGTGGATGAAAAGGTGTGTGGAAAAAAAAATGTACAAGGTTGGCTGAAAAATGTGATTGCCTGTTGTCATCTGCATCTTGACATGTTCTTGTGTTCACTCATTCACTATTTTTATCCAAAAGATGCATCAATGTCATGCATAAGTTTGTTTTGTTGTTTTTTTTAGGTTGGCTGAGGTCCCTTAGTCACAGCACTTTTCTTCCTATAAAAACACCTGACACTTGAATCAGCCATTTCTTCAAGTATGCATTTGGGGAGATGACACACATGGAGAGGGGGACCATTTCTTTCCTGCCTTGACAGAGTACAAAATCGACTACAAAATCTAGTGAGGGGTGATATCTTCTCCCTACAGCCGCTTTCTCACAGAAGAGGCGTTGCTAGTCTCTCTCTACTCTACCACTATTTCCATGGAAGGTGATCGACTGAGCTCCAGTCTTTGGTTCCTATTTGTAAGACATTCACAGTAAGAATTCGTATTACTACCACAACGGACAAAGACTCTCCTTTCTCCTTCCATGTTTTTAGCATCAGGTGGAATTTTCATGGACAGAGTTTTTTTCCTGCTGATTACAACTTGGTCTTCAAATCCAATGTCAATAAATTTTTGTACTAAACCACCCCATAAGTAATCAAACAGTTCATACTATTGGTCAAATTTAGTACTCTCATAGCTGATAATCATTCCGTCCCATTAACCTTATCCACAAGTTGCCTTGATAAGTGATGACCCAATAGTAAAAAAAAAAAAATAAATAAATAAATAAATTTAAAAAATTAAGTACTTGACTCTCTATATATCCGACTGATTTGAATTGAGCCCAGTTTGGTTGGAGCAAGACCACTCCCCAAATCTTTATGGTAAAGTGTCTTCACCTCGTAAACAAAGCAGTGTGAAAATGTTTGAAAAATATATAATCATTGTGTACTGTTAATCTTACATGTGGCTTCTCTGAGCTTGTATAATTGCTTCACTGTATCTGGAGAAGGGGGTGCATGCAAATCCTTATCGTCTTTACAGGTATGAGATACCATTTTCTGTGGCTGCGCATCTGAAGACTCAACAAGATTGGCTCTGTTCTTCTGACAAACATTTTAGTTCTGTCCGCATTTGTTTGGTGTTGTTTAAGGCGGTTCTCTCTTTTAGTCTATCTTTCAATATTTTCATGACCTTTTCGTCAACCGACCCCATTTGCATGGCATGTGATATGGGGCATAGAGAACAATCGTGTTTGAAAATCTTACCTTCATCCACGTTTCGTAAAAAAATGCTCGGAATTGGATGTCTTTGGAACTATTCAAGATATGGGGTGATCTGTTTCAAATACCACTCCTATGGAATCGTTAATAAAATTCACAATCCTTTTTGCAATCCTACTATATTTGGTACAAATAAACTTCAGTCTATACCTAACTTGTCCTTCATTTTTCAATCCTGAATGTGAAACAGTATTTCTTTTATCAGGTTCAATTATATGCTCCAAATGTGCACTTCTACATTGCAAGCACACGTGGATATGATAGATTTTGCCTGTGATGTCCCTGGAGATTGTTTTGATAGACATATCTTTGAGATAATCACACAGATAAAAATATGGGAGGGAGGATATCAGGTTCGATGAGTGTAAAGTCCATTCAGGATCGAACTTCCTACTGATGAGACAATCATCAAAGTGTCTGCATATCATTGAAAGGTGATTTTAAAAAAAACAAAAAAACTGTAGGACATTTATGACTGAAACTTGGTGGATAAGTCTGGTATCGACTGAAGTTTATTTGTATCAAATTGCAGAAAGAATTGTTAATTTTATTAACGATCCCATGGGTGGTTGACATTTTCTTGGGGGTCATCTTATATTTTAATAGTTTTTGTTTTATTTTTTTATTTTAGTGCAGGTTATTTCTTTTGGTCTTGTCCACAATGGCACAAGAGTTTTTGAGATTACAAAACTTTTTCTTTTCTTTAAAATTTTCTATAAATTATGTACCCCGATGCATATTTTCTTATATTGATTCTGTTTTTTTTTTTAATAAAATATTTCACAAAATCAAGAAGTAGAGGAGTGATTTCATTTCTGTAACTGATCCCCTAGTGCCATTTCAAATGATGTGAGAACCAGTTTGTTCTTGAAAAAAAATCATTTATTTTAAAAAGAATTTTCAGTATGAAACTGTATACGAATCTTTGAAGTCAATCTTGTTCTTAGCATTGATGCTATCAAATGGCAGCTAACAGTCATCTTGGAAACGAAGTTATATTAAAGACTGGATTAGTACACATAGGAAAAATTAGATTGCAAAGGAGTAAACTATTACATATGAGAACAAGAACAAATTGTGAAACTCCATGTTGTATGAAGTATTTCCGAAGTTATGCCAGGGAAATAATAACTCAAAAATTTTATCTGATCAGTCTGAAATTTTGCATGGTGGTCATTGTTATCAAAGAGCTTCAAATCCATACATCCAATTTTGAAAAATCGGAAATTAAAATTCCGTCAAAATTTCAAACTTGTCAAGATTATGTAAGATGTGGGACTTCATTGGCTACAATATGAACCAACCTGTAAATCTTTGATGAACAGAACCAAAGTTATAGGCAAAAGTTTGACTTTCACCTATTCCTTGACTTAGATATCCCAAAATGCAATGTTAGTTTAATTTAAATTACCTCCCTTGAAAAATAATCAATAAATGAAGAAAGGTTTTAGTAGTTTATCCTTTTTTTTTATTAAATCACTTTAATTACTGTAAATATCAGCAAAACTATTACATACACACACGTATATATATATGAAAAATAGGACAATAAAGTCAGAAACGAATAACACCAAACATGAACTGTTTAAAAATAATAGTTATGCAAATTAGGCATTCAAAGAGCTATCTTTGTTTCTTTCGTCTGTACTATATATACAGTATTTCGAAATATTATGTTGTATTATTGATTTGAATAACAGTAAGTCGTTTTGATGGTAATATAGGAGTGATAAACGAAAAAAATCTTTTGCATTTATTCATTTACATATATGTATGCATAGCATAATTATGCATTAAGCTGCACTTTTTTTGTAGATGCTATTGTGTGCGCAGTAATATTACTAAACAAGCCATTTATTTAGTCCGTGAGGCTGGATATAAAAAAGATTAGTACAAAGTGAAAAATTGTAGTATTCTTTGTTTATATCCAGACCCACAAACTAAATAAATCGCTTGTTTATTAATATTACCCAGGCAAACAATAACATAAAAAGCAGCTTAATGCACACTCTATACTGTCAGTAATAAATTTCCAATATTCAAAACATAAACGCACACACACACACATCGTACAATTTTAGCCAAGAATGAATATATCCTAAATAATTGATATTTTGAAGATATGTGAAATTTGTGTGTATTTAAATGCTTGTTTTGTGAAGAAACAGCTCTCTATAATACTTGATATCACAAATCTATGAGTGTTTGAAGTTGCAAAAATGATTCACACCTGCAGATATTTTTTTTGGGGGGGGGGATTTTATTATAGACAATGGTTGTTTACGTTTTGTCGTCTGAGATGCACCAATCCTGGGGGGGGGGGGGGTTACTTCATTGCCATAACTATGTAATCCAAAATGTGATTGACTTTCCTCCATCTGTACTTTGGCCTCCAGTATTGTTTTCCTTTTTTCTTTTTTTTTTTTCTTTATTTTCTCATGGTAAGGTTTACTCTTCACTTCTGTGCACATTGAAGATTATAATCATCTGAATATATTTTACTGAAGCATATTTGTCATACAGCCAAAACTATATATATATTAAGATAAAAGAATAAAAAATAGTCAAGACATTTTGATGGTTGGTCTTGTAATCCTACAATTTTATCTTAATGAATTGCATAACTCTAATCGCATATAAAATTCTTGAAAGAATTGCTCTTTCATTTCCAGTTTTGTATTCATCCATATTCAATAGTTGCCTGAATTAGTTGCTAATTTCCAGCTTGAACTAAAACATGTCTGCAAATGTATAGCCAAAAATGTTTGCATAAATAAAGTTTTATACCATATATATATATATATATTACTAGTCAACGGCTACCATTATTTATCTTAGATTTCATTTGA
Organism: Sepiola atlantica; assembly: GCA_963556195.1. Taxonomy (NCBI): domain Eukaryota; kingdom Metazoa; phylum Mollusca; class Cephalopoda; order Sepiida; family Sepiolidae; genus Sepiola; species Sepiola atlantica. The sequence goes on along the minus strand of OY744533.1, from coordinate 54,675,211 downwards.
AAATTCATTAACTGTGACGTATGTTAAAACATTCTTCTTGCATAACTAAAAATCAGTCTCTTTATTTCTATATTATTCTTATTTAGAAATATTATTCTTATATAAAAGTAAAGCGACTCATTATTTTGCCATTTAATTTACATGCATGTTTGGTGTCTACAGACACGTCTATGTAAATTAGATAACTACGCTGAAAAACAAAGTCATTCTTTCTCTAAATTCTCACAAAGAAATTAAGAAATGTTAGAGAGTGGTTGCATCAACAGTGAGATGGGATGAGAGCAAGGCGATCCATATTATGGATCGCCTTGGATGAGAGAATGGCTGACTTGTTCAGTTAATTATAGATTACAGCTAATTAGAACAATTAAAACAGAATCCTTTTTCAAGCATAACTCAATCACAGAACTAAAGTATATTTTGCGTTAAAGTATATAGGAAGAAAGCCTGAGGGAAACTCAGGTTTAGTATGATGAGTGTGTGTTCTTTGTAGAAAGAAAGGTTAGAGAATCTACATAAAAATTAAAAGTGTATTCATATGTAAAACTTTAAGGGAAAGACAATGGAAGTGGTCTCAAATATCTAAATGCTATCTTATGGGAGGTATGGGGGCCAAACCTCTTTTAAAACTTCAAATATATCCTATTTTGATGAAATTTAAATCATATGTATAACATTCTCTGGGAAAGACAATGGAAGTGGTCTCAAATATCTAAATGCTATCTTAAGGGAGGTATGGGGGCCAAACCTCTTTTAAAACTTCAAATATATCCTATTTTGATGAAATTTAAATCATATGTATAACATTCTCTGGGAAAGACAATGGAAGTGGTCTCAAATATCTAAATGCTATCTTAAGGGAGGTATGGGGGCCAAACCTCTTTTAAAACTTCAAATATATCCTATTTTGATGAAATTTAAATCATATGTATAACATTCTCTGGGGAAGACAATGGAAGTGGTCCAGAATCTCTACGTTCACCTCTATGTACCAAAACTTAAAATACAGAGATTTTTCCAAAGTTTAAACTTCTTTCTATAATATTAGGGGACAAAAAAAAGCAGTAAAAAAGAAAGGCTGAAAAAATAGGTGCAAAAAAGGAAATAGAAAAAATAAAATTGAATATTTTAAATTTTATGGTGGAGGATCACTTTCCTATATAAATTTAACGTAAAATGAACACTCACTTCCTGCACAGTTATCGGTAAATAGACATAACCGAATGGTTTCTCAATTTGGGGACGGGAAAATTGGAGTGAGGGTATTTTTCTGTTTACTCATCCAAATTATTTATTTTCTGTTTTAAATATACATGGAGGGGAGGGGTACTTTTAAAAAGAAATTTCAATTTCTTACATAGGGGGGAAACTTTTTTTAAATTCTGAAAGTAGCACCGAGTTGACAAAAAAGAAATCGACCGACCATCACGGAAAATATCCATGTTTGGCTAAGTAAAAGTGACAATAACAAATGTTAACAAACTTCACCGAACTATCTACAGAATACGAACTAAACTGTTTTTTTTAGTTTGCAAAGTCGGTTTAGTTCGGTTCGTATTGTGTAGAACCATTGGAAATTGATTCGGCTTTCTCCGGAAAGTCGAACTGCTTATGTCACAACTGCAAATTTCTGGATATCTATTGCAAAAAAACACCCTAAAAAAATTAACCCCCCCCCTCCCTCTACACACGGGGAGGGGGTGCAGAAAAACTTATCTCCCTTACATTATTTGATTAATTATTTGAAACTTTCACCATCGTAAAATTCTTCCTAACCGGAACTTTATTTTATTTTTCTTTCAAATGCAAAGACATTTTGGTATTGTAAAAAAAATGAATTGAATGAAAAAAATACAAAAAACAATTGTTAGGCAGAATCAAATATCGTTGGGTTTAAATTCTAAAATTCGACAAGATAACTTTATAAATAAAAAGATGATTAGATGGTTTATGCTGAACAGCATAAAACATTTTTCTTTGTTGCATTTGATTTTATTGTGCAGAAAAGTTGAGGGGGGAGGGGGTCTGTAAATTGTATGATCTATAATAAATTTTTTTCATTTTCTACAGGTGAACAACAAACCCAGCCCAATCGCATTAGAACCATTGAATGGTCAAAAGGCTGCAGTTCTTTCTTTATTAGTTCAACTTCCATGCGGAGATGAAGATTACACCCCAAGTAACCAATCTGGATTGTCCATTGCAAGTGCTCTAGTATCATTAGGTACGTTAATAAGTTTTCTTACAAGGGGGAGTGTTGAAATGTTTAACATTCTATCTCATATGAATAGAGATTTTGTCCGTCTGTTCGTGTGTCAGTCACAATTGTTTTAAACATAATAAATACTTTGCAGAATTTGTCTCATTTCGAAATATCAGAGGTCTTAACTACTTTTAGAAATGGAAAATATTGCATTAATAGTAAATAATAAATTACCAACAAATAAAGCTGATGCCATGAACTGAAACTTTGAGATCTTCAGTCTGAGCTTCTACCAACTGAGCTATTTGGACTTTCTTATAAATAAAGCTTAAAACATTACCGTAACAAAATAATTATAGCTTTGGTATGACCTCACAGATTTATGCTTTACGTCATGTACTTAAACATGAATTCAAACATAAGCAATAATTTAAAAAAAAAAAAAAATGAATGGTTAAACATTATCAATAGCGTTGGAAATTATTTTAATAGTCGAAAACAATTTATGTCGCTTTTACTACTTATTGTACGTAGTTCTTTACAATTATATCATTCTGCCAACCTATCAAAAATATGTGACCGGAGGGCGCATATATTTGCTAGTCTTGTAAATTTTATATTTTACTTAAATATCCGAACAAATATTTTATCAGTCATCAGTTACAACTGGTAAAATAGTTTTGAATAATATTGGTTATATTCAATTTTTATCTTTACTTACCTGATGCTACCAGATCAGGCTGTTTGAAGATACTGGCTTCCTGACCTGAAATACACCAAACATTGATTGTATTTTTTCCCCTTACCCTTTGCAAAACTCAATCATGTTCTGCAAAGCCAAAAACAAAAACAATTTTCCTCTACAAAACAACCAAACCAAACACCGTTAGTAAATAGTTGAAGATATAAAGAACTTGAAGCATAAAAACTTTTACCAAAATGACTGGAGTTGGCATTAAATAACCTGTAACGGGTTGATATGCCGTAAAACAAAACCATCATTTTTACCTAGCTTCTACCGCTTTATAGCAAGTACGAAAAAAAAAATTAATTTTTTTTTTGGGGGGGGGGGGAATATGCTACTTAGTGTTTGTATGAGAGAGTAAGTAACTATGATCAATTTACATATTGTTTTTATTGGGGAAAAACATTAGAAATGATTGTTTCAAGCAAAAATAATCGGCTTTGAACTAATACCAAATACCATTTGTCTATTTTTTTATTATCATTAAAAAACAGGTCACTTACTTTAAAAGAAAAATATTTATGTAATGATTTTTTTACATTATGTTAATTTTTTCAAATTTATAAAACACGTACCCAGTTTAAAAAAAAAACAAAAAAAAACATTCAAAATTGTTTTTAGTTCAGAAAAATAGTCTCATAATATTCTGTTTTACATGCTGGTATGTGTTGTTCTACTGCAATATTCGGATTTAGTTAGTTTGCCTAAGATTTAAACCCCTTGGAGGCCATATATTAATGTTAGGATAGTACCGCTGTCACTAGGAAGTCTGAATGCTTCTGTATTGTTAGCAGTAGGGGCTGTTTCAGCGGATGGCCTATATAAATTGTTGTTTTTTTACTTGCATTGTATTATTAATGTTGATTATATATAGTTCTTTGTTTTTTTCCATGTATAAATACTCAACCCGCTACATAGTTATTTCAAAATTTGTTATAGAGTTATAAATAAATGAAGTGACAGATCATTTGTCATACTGTTATTGAATGTCAGTTTCATAGCAAAAAAAAACTAATACGTCTTTCTCGGAGAATTCAAAACATACTTGAACGAATTCAAGCTGTAACACAAAAAAATCCCATCATCAAAGTGGGTTGTCAAATTAAAACTGTACACCATCAAAGCCAAACTTTTTGCAAAAAGTATTTGGTTTTGATGGTGTATGGTTTTCATTTGGCAACAAATTCTGATGATGGATTTTTTTGTGTTAGTGCTTGAATTTGTTCAAGTATGTTTTGAATGTTCCTAGAAACACGTGTTGGTTTTTCTTTGCATCAAAACTACATTAAATCACAGTATGATCTCACTCTGATCTGTCACTTATATATATATATATATATATATATATATATATCTATAAATCACTTATATATATATATCTATAAATCACTTATATACAGGGTGTCTCAAAAAAATGTACTCACTCGTAGAATGACGAGAAAACTTTGCTTCATCGCTCCACACAATTTTGTGTGAAAACTCGACATCTTCTGCACATTTTGCCATTCTAAGAGTGAGTACATTTTTTTGAGACACCCTGTATATATATATATATAAATCACTTATATATATAAATCACTTTATATTATATTGATAATTTTGTTGCTGAAGACGTTTTTTTGTCTTTGTAGGTAATCCCCGAAAACAAAGCTCTGAACCCAGCAAATGTGATAAAAATAAACTGCGCAAACATATACACCAATCACATCCAGACGCATGTATATAGCAATATTGGTGTATATAACTTCTTTAAAAAAAAAAAAAAAAATTTAATCTTGTAAATATATACATTAAAAAAAGAGGAAGAAAAAAAGATTTTTTTTTAAATGTAAATTTATACCACAAACCTGTTTAGCTACAACATGGATTTTAATGACCCAACAAATGCAAAAAAAAAAAATGAATTTATAAAACGCAAACTAGATTTTGAAAAAAATAAAACAAAAAACAAGAGGGAAGCGAACCGAGGATGCTCTTCCCCCTGTCCTCAACATCAACTTTCTAAATCCGAATGAATTTTTAAAGGCTGGGAACTTCACTTCTTCCGGTTTCAAAGCCATCACTACCCACCACCACCACAGTGACCACAAAACTTTAGGAAAACTACCCTTGCTTTTTTAAATCCCATTGACCCATACCAATATTTTTTTTATATATAATAAAGGTACAATTGGTTTTACTATTTATGCCCGCTAGCATGACCAGGCACGACAGTTGCTGATGATGATTCTCTATTGCTGCCATTTGATCAATCTCAACCCATCAGCCTAAAGTATCTGAAATATTTCTTGTATTATTTGAAATGCATAAAAAGAAATATTTCAGATACTCTGGGTTGACAGGTCGAGATTGCTCGAATACCGATAGTAATCAAAGGTTGCTCGAAACAACGGGCAGAGATTGCCCGAATGACGGCGACAATAGAGAATCAGCAGCAACTGTCATGCCTGATCATGCTGGCGGACAAAAATAGTAAAATACAGCCACACCTACACTAGAAACATACTGCCACTACCGTCTCTACTTTGATCACAGTCAGCAGCATCATCATCATCATAATGATCTGATTAGCTTATAATCACCATCTGTTTAAAATCTCCTTTTTTATTTCTTTAACTTAAACATTTTTTCATGCCAATCAAAGTTCTTTTTGTTTTCATGGTAACAATTTTGAATTTTTATATTTACAAAAATTCAAAATTTTTGCATTTTAGAAAAAAAATTGTTTAAATTGACCTAAAAGGCAATAGTTGTACGCATGTTTTAAATCAGAATCGTTTTTCCTTTTTAACTTCTGCAAAATTTCAGCGTTTTCTATTTTGTTTCTTTTTTGTTTCTTTTTTTTAATTACACACTGAATTCTTTACTTTCATTGCTAGATATTTTATTTCGAAATTGGTCATCTCTTGCCATCTCTTTCGGTAGTTGGTCACTTGTCCAAAAGGAAACTTATATTTTCGTGTATTCTCTCTTGTCCATCTCGTGATGACGGAAACAATGGCTTGTACTTCCAAAATCTTATTTTGCAATTATCTTCTGTTGGGGTTAATGTTTAAAAGTTAATATTTGGTGAGAAGGTTTTCTTTGCAAACGTTTAGTGAAAAGATATTACAGAGATATTAATGGTGTCTGAACAAATAAACTATTTCTATCTCTTGATAATTGTTAGGAAAGCTGCAATATTTTAACTTATTGATTAAAGTTAATTTAGTGTTTCTATCTTATTAAATTTGAGTTCACATGTTTAGTTAGTATGCATGCTGTTTCGTTCAGCATAATGGTTAGTGTTCGCTTATGGGTTAGGATTCATTCTTCGGTCGAGTCATACCAAAACTCAGAAAAATGGTACTTGGTGCCTCCTTGCTAAATATTAGAAGCATCAAAGGTAAGTGGAGTAATCGAGGGAAAGGAGTGGCCCCCCTCCCCTACTTTTTGGTGTAATAACCAATCAAAAGAGAGCAGCCTTAAGTCACCCTTAACTATGGTCAAACTACTTATGCATGTCTGTAAAAGACTATAATTTATCTAATTTACATATTTCTCACTTTTACCCTCATCTCGATTGTTATATTCATGGCGTTTTGTCTGCTATACTCTCCAGCCTTCTTATGAGGCATTTTGTCATAGTAACTTTCTGGGAATTTCGAGTTGAACCCATTAGCCAATCTACCAGGTGAGACTTCTCAGATTATGTTCTCGGCAGAAAGGTTACTAACTGTATCATAATCTATGTATGGGTCTCAGATTAGAATGGCTCAAATCTTGTGGATATTACAACCAAAATTTACGTAATGGCTGACGTGCCATTAAACAGGTTGACGTGCCATTAAACAAGTTGACGTGCCATTAAACATAAGCAACATTAAGGGTGTTTCTTATTATTGATCCAACTCTGTTATATTCGCCAAGTTCCCATCCATCCTAGTAGCAGGCCTTCGTTCAGTTTCAAGAGAGACAATGAATACCTCCTATAAGGGTGCCAACGTAGGGAGTCAATTGTGAAGCAATCTCCAACCACACCTCCCCTGGATCGGCACTGCTTGATTCCAGTGGCAAGGAGACGTCCAGGATGACTGGAAACAATGCCAAGATACGCAAAGAGCTTTCCCACATACTACACCTGGTATTCTCAAATGGTCACCCATTTTAGTACTAACCAGTTTCAATGTCTCTTAACTTTGGTGATCTTGCAGGAATCGGTTTGTCAAGGTGATTATGCTGTTGCAGTAGAACATACAGTACATGAAACTATTTTCTGATGTTGCCATTGGATCAGTGTTTGGTCTCGTGCAGAGTGACGATGTTAATGTTGCTCGCATTGTCCTGGTGTTTCAATTAACAAGCTGTAAAGTAATGAGCTTCGCTTTTATTTTTATTTATTTATTTTTTATTAAAAAAAAGTTTTCATTATCTTGCAATCTGCTCTTTAGGGTTTCATCCTGGGTTCCAAGCATCCATTGAAACTGGCAGACTGGCTGGTTCAGTCACCTTATTGACTTGAGGCTGCACTATTTGCAGCAGCTGGGTGCTACAGTAATCCCTTTCACCCTTGGAGATCACTCAGTGTTAGAGTATATGCCAGTTTACTCTTGGCTTTGTTGTCTGTTGCTGGTTCAGCAGTACTGAAGTGGCCTCTCACAGGGGCACACCTGAACAAAGTTTATGAAGATCCTGAATTTCCTATCGATCAGAACATTCCCTGCAGTCTTGTTGATCCAGGTAGAGCTGAGTCGTACACTTAGCATCATCTCTGCTGCAGAGACTGCCAAAATGATATCAAAGTTAGTATCAAGCATCGCCATATATTTGGTTTTACTCCTATAGACGTACAAGAGATCAGCCCATCCAATTTGACATTTTGACCTAGAAGTAGATGTTTGAGGATTAGTTTTCTTTGTCCTATACTCATAGTAATCCCCTGAAAGCTGAAGAAACCTGACAGGTATTGCTCTTTGCCCTAGAGTGACCTGAAATTATACAGGTTTGGGGGTATTCATCTACTTGAGATATATAGGCAAAACATACTTGCATACTCAAATATCATCTTACATAGAGTCCTTGGAAACGGTTTATGAATGAAAGTGATTAAATTGTTACTCAGTACAATTGCCTTATCTGGAAACAACGGGTCTACAATTTTGAGACTTAAAAATTGATCTTTCTTTTTCTATTCATTTAACGTCACTTTTCTCTTGTTCGGGGAGTCAGACATTTTCTGATATTTCACAAGCTCGTTCTCACGGTTCAGCAGGTCAACTCTCTTCAAATTCCACTCTGTGCGGTCTTGTCTAATCACTTGGTTCCAAGTTTTCCTTGCCCAGCCAACCTTTCTGCAATTTAAGACACCCATGCTTCTGCAACAGTTTATTCAGGAGGACGAATATTCCACATGACCATACCATCATAACCGATTTGTCCTTGAGATAACCTCAATGCTGGACAAATGTAGTGTTTTCAGCAAATCCTCTAACCTAATGTGTAGGGGTTGGTCAGATATAAAAATTATTTTCAACAAAATAGACACTCTCTGCTTGTTGATCCTCCTTATATCAGGATTAAAATTATTAACGCAAAAGAAAAATTGTTTTCCTGTCTCGCACTTTAGATTCTGTCACAAATCATCAGGACATTAACTTAACATGAAAGAAAAATGTAAAAAAAAACATAATTTCATTAAAGGCAAAATCTGCAAACTGTTCATTTGTCGTTCGGTAGCTGTTAGAGATTTTACTCTGATAAAATTGTAAAACATAAACAATGATACCAAATTTATTTTGGTAGCAAAATTAGCCACTGAATTATGAGCGTTCAAAGTCTAGAAGTTGGAAAATTTGCCGTCTTGTGTGCTTTTGGTCCAGAAGCCAAATTTTACAGTTCATAACTAAAAATACAGCTTTGAACAAGTAAAGAATTCTTCGAAATGTAATGTCATCTTGTGGTAAATGAAAATTAATCATAACAGAAGCAATAATTATTAGATCAAGCCAGCCAAAACATTGGGAAAAATCCCATTACCACTAAAAAAAAAAAATGCACAAAAATGAAATGGAAGCGCAACTTTGATTGTTCATATAAGATTCATTTCAACAACTAACACATTGAATCTTCTTAATATGATTCATAGCACAGAGATCAAGGTAGATTTTTCTTTTAATAGTAAATTAATAAAAAAAAACTAAAAATTGGACCATGCAAAAACAGACGGAAACACAATTTAATAATAGTGCGAAAATTTGATTAAAGTTTTCAACCTTTTTTTTTTTTTTTGTGAAAAACAGCTTAATTAAGTTATTATATTGGTGAGTGGTCCTTTTTCTTTAAGATGGGACTGCTTTTTTATGAATAAATATGCACAATATCATGTGCATTAAGTTTAAAAAGACCAACAGGAAAAAATAAATCACCCATCACTGAAAATAGTAATCTAATTTGAAGTAGCCTGGGAAAAAATGTCCATGAAAAATCGCCAAAAGGCAATGGCGAAATGGGGGTTGCATAAGTCAAAAAACATTTTAAATCTCGGAAAACTTAGATTCGAATGTTCAGAAAAACTTGTTTGCAAATCGAAAGCCCCATTGGATTGACTCTCAAAAGTCAATACAAAACTCGGCCAGAACAACAGAGAAAATATAAAAAATAAATTCTTCCATTTGGCAACCAACGACTGATCCTTTTCTTCCATTTGGTAGAGCTTTCACACACATAAAAATCTAAAATATGACACCTGCATTTTACAATGAAACGTAGGTGCCAGAATAATCCAGAGTTCATTTTTCTGCCATCTTCATTTTCTCTTCGCATGATGTCTCTACTTTTGCTTCATTATTTGAGATATCCCTGTACCCAGTTTGTTTCACTGTATCACAGTTCTTATGTGTGGCTAGTCAAGCTGAGATCGAAACCCAGCTGTTTTTTTACAATGGGCGGGCTTCCTATCCATTACGCTATCAGCACAAGCATACTACTGAGAGTGAAATCAAAATGCTTACCTTAAACATTTTCCAGCAACCACCAAGAGTGCTCTATTCTTTTTATGATGAGCTATGGTTTATAGCTAATAGCCAATATATATATATAATCTTATTTTGGTGCTATTATTGTAAGATTTTATTATATGAATTTATATGATGATAAGCAAACATTCTCTTAAAGATCTCGTAAATGACCTTTTAAAGTAGGTTAGAACTTGATTTTATTACAGCTTGATTCAGTGTTTTGTCAGTGTCTTGTTTGTAGTTCAGTTTTTTGTCACTCTGGGTTTTCTTTTTTACAATTTTGCGTTGTTTGCTCGTGTAGAGGTGGTTCACTTAGTTGTGGCATGTTTTTGTGTCTGTGAGAAGTTAATGGTCTTTGGTCAATAAGAAGTTGAAAGCAAAATAATTTGATAATCGGTGAAACAGTTGGCATGCAATTAGACGCTGAGCAAGAAAGTGTTCAATTATTTAGAGAAATAAAAGGAAAAGTTTGAATGTCGCTGGTTTATAATTTCTTCAAGGATCAAATTGTAAAAAAAAAAAATTTTTTTGTTTATTTAAATGGTAAATGCTTGGCAATTAAAGGGATTTTATTTTTTAGTTGTCATCCAGACAATCTCCACGTTTCCTCCTTTTGAGAGATAGTTGTCTTTCTTTCTACTAAATGCAGCCGTAAAGAAAAGGTGTTGGCCCAAAGAGGTCTAGGTATCAATGACTCTGTGTAGCAAAATGTTTGTGCATTTTATATATATATATATATATATATATATTCCAGGCATGGTTTTATTCAGTCGTTGTACAATCAATCCAGTGAACCTTACAGTATTCATAGTGCCCAATAACAAGTGGAACTGTATATTTTTTTAAATAAAATTATTTTTATCTATACAAACCTATGCACTCATGTTTCAACATAGAAAATATTTGGGTATCATCAGCGAGGGTACAAAATAAAAATGAAGCAAAATGAAAAGAACTTTTCAAATAATCAAAATTTTACAGGTTTTTTGGGTTTTTTAAAATTTTATTTTGTTTATACCATAGTCTGATGAGACCCAAATATTTAGTGAGTTGAAACATGAATGTATGTTTTATATAAAATTAATTATATATATAAGAAAACAAATCTTTTATATAGTTCAGATCGATTCCTATGAGAATCAATTTCCAAATCAAAATGAAGCTCAATATTCAAACCTTTTAAAGGGTTATTTTTCAACTAAAAAATTAAATCGCACTAGAGCTATGAATAAAATTACAGATCAGTTATATACTGTGATTTAATGTCAATTTTTGAGAGAGAAAATCTTACACATTTTTCTGGAGAAAATTCATAGCATACTTAAACAACATCCAGACTATCATATATAGTTAAAAGGGGCGTATCTTAATTATTTACTGTTATAAAACTCTATATGAAGGATTTCAAGCCCTTTATGTGTCAGTGAAGTTGATTGTTCATATTATTTGGATGAATAGGTAAATAAATTTGAAATATCCGTTTATGTACATTCCAAGAATTCAACATAAACAACAAATTTGCTTACGATCGTTACTGAGACGTTATGGATTTTTTCATTCTTTTCTCATCATCAGCACAGGGAATATTCACCAAGTTCAAAGTGAAAACATATATATTACACCTAATCTTAATTCTTGAAGATTAAAACTTTGGCTTAATTCTTTACAAATCGTTCTTTCAAATATAATATAAGCTACCTTTCTACAAATAATATGCAAGAATAAGCCAATATTCTAAATTTAAGAACATTATCACATTGTAATGGAGATTTAGTGTCTGTAGCCAAACTTTAGTCACATTTCTCAAAGATGTTTCGGAATTTTTTAGATGAGAATAGATAATTTGGATTATTCGGACTACTGTTCTCATCTTGGGTATTATTCTTACGTTTTGGCCGATGTAACTGCCAACCTTTTTCAGGTGTGTCTTGTCGAACTTTTGCATCTTTATGTCGAACTCGGGAATCTGTACGGAATCTTGAACGGAATTCTTTATTTGATCCACAGAGGTAGCTTGATTTTGTTCCGTTGGCCATGACCGGGTAGAAGTCTTTGGTAATTCATAATTGTATTCTTAATATTGCCCGTACCGAAGATTTGACCTTCAACCCCAGAAAATTGTCACTTAGAACCAATTATTACTTAGCACTTTTATCCGTTGTGAGAATAACATCCAAGATGAGAACAGTAGTCTGAATAATCCAAATTTCTCAAAGATGTTAATTCATATTCTTCGACGTTATACATATACAGGTAGACTAATAGCAAAAGGTTTACAGAATGCACAACTTTCAGCATGCGTGTCATTTTTCAGTATTGCAAAACGTAATTTTAGTCTTAGCGCTAAGAGAAAAATAGTGAATAATCACCTGCCCCCACCCCCAACTCACCTCCATGAATGCAACAAAATTCTTACGGTTAATTAGTCAAGACCAAACTTATATTTACTATGTTCTACAATTTAAATATCTTTAAAAGGATCTGGTAGTTTGCTTGAAGCATTGCTGGTAAATAAGTATATAGGTATTTAATAAGGCTGTATGCAATGCGGAATATGGTAGAACGGTTATTCCGCATTGCATACAGCCTTATTAAATACCTATATATGTTAACAAACTTCTTTTTTTCTTAACAAATGAATACACTAATCTTCTGGTTGTTTGATGTGTTGAAATGTTTATTCGGAGTTTGCACCCCCTGAGATGTTTGTATCCTTCACCCCTCCCCCCCCCCCCCCCCATTCTGTTAATCTCCATATTTATTATGTATATAGTTGTGTATGCTGACCTGTATGAAATGCATGTTTGTAATAAGAAAGAAGTCTGGAGCGTGTTTTGTAAGATAATCTTCTTTATTTATATTAGAATCGTGCAAGTTTTTTTGTTTTTTTCTTAACTGATGTTTCATTGTCATTTAGCCATCTTTACTTGGTATCATATTCTCATTTCTGCTAAATGTTTGGAGTATTTCTTCATAAAACAAAGCATGGCATACAGGCATGAGTAACAGGGATAAAAATCTATCAAATATGGAAGGGTGGGGGGGAGCAAACTATTGATACAGGATGATGACTTTGAAAAGTTCAAAGGTCATTCGTTCATAACATCACTTTTTGATACTTTGGTGCATTTAGGAAAAAGAGTAATAAGATAAGTTTTTATTTTTACATTATTCCTGTTCAGCAGATGACCAAGTGATTGTTTTCCCTCTCAAAAAATTAAACAAATGTGTAAGTAGATGGGGGAAGAGGTGTTTTTCTTTCTTTTTCAATAACATTTTTTCTTTTCTTTTTTTTTTTAATAAAAATTATTATAAATGAAAATATTTGTAGTTTCCATGTTTTTAAAAAAAAATCCTTGTTTGTTAATTCAACATATATGTAACTTTTTTTTTCTTTTCTCTTTTTCATTAAATCTTTTTAAGTTAATATTATTTATTCAGAAGGGATCAGAAATTTATGAATTCAACAATGAATTTACAAAAAAAAAAAAATTTCTTCCAGATAATAATTAAAAAAAAAAAAAAAAATTTGAAAAATGTCTCTGATAAGCCCCATCCCAGAAAATAACATCGACACGTATCTTTATTTATTCAACAACATTCGTTTTTCTTTTTATACTACCTCTTTTGATAATCATTACTATTACCGATATAAATTATTTAAAAGAGGAAATACTGTTGGGAAATTAGTCAAAAGCTAGCGATTTATTTTGCTTTACCTACTCATTTGTGACCTATTTGCATTACAAAAAAATACTTAATGTTTAATAAAAGTTATAAGTATTTTTAAGTTCCGTAAATATCGGATCTGAGGAAAGTAGCCATCTTTGTGTACGTTACTGATGGCAACTTGCAAAGATTCGATATATACGGAACTTGAAATGCTTATAACTTCTATTAATTATTTTTTTTGTAAAGCAAATAGGTTACAAATGAGTAAAGCAAAATAAATTGTTTCCAACAGTATTTCCTTCAAAATAATATATGTCGCTAATAGTAATGATTACTCCTCTTTTGCTAAGTAGTTTTAATATTTTTCATGTGGCTGTAATTTAAAAGAACTGTATCATTTGCTTAAGGCATGCGAATATTAATCGTCTATTTTGGAGACTTTTAGAAAGCTTGTTTTTATAGACGAAAAACAAATTGTCATTTTTATCCAACAGCAGTTTTGTTTTTGTTTTTTCAACTTTGAAAAAAAAAAGATATGTGCATTAAAAATGTATGTATGTATGTGTATATATATATATATATATATATATATATATATATATATATATATGTGTGTGTGTGTGTGTATATATAATTTTGTTTTAACAGAGTTCTCAATTATTTAATTAGAGTGTAATATTTATTTATAATATTACAGAAGTTCAGATCAAAATATTACATTAGGTTTCAAGCTGGGAGAGCGAACCTAGGCAAAAAAAATACTGGGTTTTCTTTAATTTTAATTATAAACTGCTTACTGGCTTTCTTCAGCCATATTTGATCTATGGGGAAGTGGGTGGCCTTTTGGGAGAAGTTTGCTGTTTTTTTGTTTTTTTAATATTTTTATTTATTTATTTTTATTTTTTCCGGTAGCTAATTGGTGGGGGTCCTCTCAAAAAAAAAAAAAAATAAAATAAAAAAAAATAAAAAAGGCCCTGGAAAAAAATAATAATTAAAAAAAAAAAAAAAAAAAAAGGATAAATTAAGGCTTTTTTCTTGGATTAAATTCAAACATGCAGTCTAATGCATTCTGGGAGCTATCTCTAAAAATCTTTTTATTTCTTAGCTTTTATTAATATTAATTGATTTTTCTCATTTTCTCCAGTACTCGGTGTGAGTTTCCCTATAAAAATCAAAAGTCAGAATATATAATGATTACGTCTGACAAAAACCAGGAATAATCGTAATCGGTGGCTCGTTTTAATTATATTACACTGTTTTTTATATATTGTCAAACACTGTAAAGACGACTTACGATGTCTGCTTGAAATGACATAAATCGGGTTTATTTCTATTACTGCATAGCTGTTGAAGTTGGCCTCATTGGTTAGAGCGTTTGGATTTGAGTTAAAAGGTGACTCATGGATTAGGGGTTCAAATCGTGCGACAAGCTGAACAGTTATCTCCACACTGAAATTTTGCAATGATGAAACGCATGTAGATAATAATTTAAAAATATTTATTATTAAATAATTATATAATAAGGAGAGGTAGTTTGCTTGAAGCATTGTGTGTAATACGTATATAGAGGAGTATTAGAAGACTATCACAATGCAAGAAATGGAAATATGTCGGCGTTGAGAAGTACGTTATAGTTTTAGTTTTATTACATTTACTGCGGATATTAATATTTACTGCATTATTAGCAATATTGCCATCCACACGTTTTTTTTTAGATTTGAAACACCTACCATTTGAAAAAGAGGTCTTCCTCGAAATATATTATGGAACACGGTCACACACATTACATCAGTGTTGAAGTCTTGCATAATCAAGTAAGATTTGCTATATATGAAAAAATATATGAATTAAAATCACTTGTTTTTGTCTTACTTCTCAACACCGACATATTTCCATTTCTTGCATTGTGATAGCCTTCTAATACTCCTCTATCTATCATATATATATATAAATAATTCAGGTAACATAGGTACTGACAACAGTATTTATATATAGATAATCCTTTTTTAGTATATAATGTCCATGACTTTGTTGATTTTGTTATTTATATACTAGCTGTATCTACCCTGCGTTGCGCAAAATGAAATGAAGTCGTTTTAATCCTTCATTTTTATTCGTTTGAACATTTTTCAACTTATACTGGAAAAGAAATACAAATGTAGTTGTAAGGGAGACAACTCTTTTCTTATTGTTCTATTAAAAATTAGTTATTCCCCTTGCTGGTTTTTATTTTTCAGACTTAATTGAAAATGTTTCTATGTCACCAGTTGTCTGAGCGGGACTGCATACTTGAAAAAAAATAATAAATTGTAACGAAGTATGTTTGAATGTCAATAATATGGTACAATGATAACAAATTAAAATTACCTAGTCTGAATCAAAGTTTGATCTGTCAGCTCAAATGCTATTTAGGCCAGACGTTTAAAATCTCACAAGATAACTTTGTATGTTAGATTTTTCTTCTTCAGCTGAGATTTTTAGTAATCAAAGGAAGCGCGAGAGCGCTCTATCCCTTAATAGACTACAAGAATGGCCTATGCTGGAAATCTCATTTCTTTGATCAATCATAACTCAAAAAACAATAAACCAAATTAGTTAAAACTTTGCACAAAATTTTTATTTGATAGGTTCTATAAGTGTGTAGAATTTCAGCATCATTAGTCGAGGCAACCCAGAGATCCAGAAAGTTAAATCATGAAATCATGTTATCTGTACGTACATATGTGCCACCCTGTATCTCATCAACTATTTGATGGATTCAGCTGATTTTTGGCAGAGATAGAAGTTCTAGGGTCTAGTTAATGGCATTTTAATTTCAGTTTACCATATACCTTAGTTTTCCAGAAAATTCCAAAAAACCTTATGAGAAGGCATTGTATTGAGGCATAGCCTTTACAAAAGTAGTGACATTCCATGAAAAATGCCAGTATACTGAAATCATATGCCCTTAATAGGGTTAAGATGAAAATTCATATACACTAAATGTACAAAAGCAAGGAAATTCCCAAATGTTTACACTTTTATTGTCATTAAGGGTATGACTACATATCAACCAAACCATTTCATTATCACATCACTACAGTATAAATCTCTATGCATGAGTGGATGAAGTGTGTGAGGAGCGCTGAAAAAAAATTCCTACAAGTAAAATGCATAGCCCTGTTGTGCTCGCATACCATTAATGACAATAAAAGTGTAAAAATTTGGGAATTTCCTTGCTTTTGTACATTTAGTGTATATGAATTTTCATCTTAACCCTATTTAGGGCATATGATTTCAGTATACTGGCATTTTTCATGGAATTTCATTAGAATCCACTTATGTCTCGCTTGCAAATTAAAATTCCAAAAGTAGCAACAATAACAACAACATGCAATATTAAACATGAGATGGCTTGGCCTGCTAGCTATCACCTTGCAAAGTTTGCTACTTTAGTTATCTTTTAAATATGACTAAAATAATGAAAAGGAAGAAATTAATTTGCCTGAGCAATAGTGCATGTGTGGGGGGGGGGGGTCTTCTTTTTTTTATTTAATATACAATTTTTTCATTGAATTTAAAAACCATAAAGAAGAAAAGGTGACGTGAAAGAGCAAGCAGTCAATTACCCTCTCTTTTCTGTACTCTTGCCTATGCCTCATCAGTAGTTAGTTTAATTTAAATTGCCTTCCCTTAAAATTAATCGCTAAATATTTTTAAAAAGGTTTTAGTAATTTATGCTTTTCTTAAAAAAAAATGTGGAAGTTTTTTTTTCATTTTATCACTGCTACGTTACCATCAAAACCGGTTACTGTTATTTAAATCAATAATACGACATATTTTGAAATACTGTATATATAGTACAGACGAAAGAACCAAAGACAGCTATTTGCATAACACTTTTTTTGAAACAGTTAAATAAATTAATATTTGATGTTATTCATTTGTAATTTTATTGCCCTATCTTTCTTTTATATATGCAATAGTTTTGTCGATATGAACATTATTTCAAAATATGCTGTATTATTGATTTAAATAACAGTAACCAATTTTGATGGCAATATAGGAGTGATAAATGGAAAAAAAACTTTCACATTTATTCATTTAGATTGTTATTGGTTAATATCACTTTACAGTGGGTGAGGGGGATATTTAAACTGTATTTATTTCAAGGTTGATTATATCAAATGCTTTTTGTTTTCACTTTGTGAAGCTGGTGTAAAGACGCCCTGAGTTATCTCCCTTTGGGAGAAATTCTAACCTAGAATTAAGTCACTTGATAAAAAATAAGAATTAGTCCCTTGAGAATAACTCATCCCCAAGACTGGTAACAACTCTCGTACGGACATGTGGTTGAGAAAAAAAGACCATAATTCATCTTCAGTCACTGGTTGACTGTCTTACAGAAAGAACCAGCTTTGGGCAAGTCGTCTTACAAAAAAGACGTCATGGGGGAAATGTAAGTTTTTTTTTGTTTTTTTTGCCTTCGAGTAAAGTACATGTATACTTTACTTTCTTATCACTAACTTGTGCATTTTATCTGTATGGGAGCAATGTGTTTAATTATGTGGTACTGATATCGATCCTGGCTCAGTTTTTGTGAGGTTCGACTCTGAAGCGTTCGGCTGTCCTACGCAAACGCCCAAGAGTTGACGAGCCTATTTGTACCAGACGACAATTTTGATACGGTGCTGCGTCCTATGATAATAATGTTTTGCTTGTTTTGTTTTTTTTTGTTGTTGGTTTAGGGTTAGGGTTAAATATATTTATTTGATAACAGTAATTTCGCTCTGTTTTGCTTGTTTTATTTGTTGTTTAAAAAATTTCTTGCAACTATAACTAAAAATTATAGGACGTAGCAACGTATCAAAATAAAAAAAATTTATTTGATAACAGTAACTTCGCTATGTTTTGATGTTTTTTTTTGTTTCTGTTAGAAAATTTCTTGAAACTATAACTTACAATCACAGGACGCAACACTGTATCAAAATTGTCGTCTGGTACCATTTGGCTCGTCAACACTCGGGCGTTTGCGTAGGACAGCCGAACGCTTCCGAGTCGAACCTAACGAAAACTGGGTCAGGATCGATATCAGTACCAATTATGTTTAATCTACACATTTCATTTATGGTTTTTATAGTTTAAGACAATGACCATCTTTTATTTCTGACAGGTACGTTACTGCCAAAGTAACACACAATCCTTCTTGACAACTTCATGCGTGCGCAGAGAATTTGAATTCTCTACCCACGCGTTGCTAATCTTAATAAAATAGAATAGTAAATATTTTTCTCTTTCACCAGTATATTACTATTTTAATGACATGAAACTAGAATACATCAGGACTTGTTTTTGGTTATTATCTGGAAATTGATATCTAGTTAGTAAAGAAAAAAATAAACTTAAAGCCTAACCTTTTACTCGTCCCAAATGTGAAGTGTTGTAGCAAAAATGAAGAATCGAAACAAGAATGTGTTTTTATGTAGATTCTCTTTATTTCCTTACAATTTATTGAAGAACGGCTGAACATCAGCTTATTTATCTGTTGAGAAAACAGGTGTATTCAATCTGGGCTATAAACTTTCTACTATGACTTATATGATTATTAAATTGTTGGCTAACAATTGTAAATGCTTCATTCCATTAAAATGACATTTATTTTGTGTATGTTGGGGAGTATTTTTCGTTGTTCACCTTACTCCTTTTTTTTCTGTTCTGCCTGTTTTTCCCTTCCCCATCCCTCACCCTTTTCCTACCCCTTTCTTTTCCCTGCTTTCCCCTTTTCGTTTCCTCCCTCCCCCTTTTTTGTTTTATTAATCTAAGCAATAAAACTATTTTTTCAAACAGCAATCAATGCAGGTATTGCTTAACTTTATTCTTTTTAGTAGTAATTTATTTTATACATGTGCTTTTTTAATTTTTTATTTTTGTCACTCATATCAAAAATGGTTGACAGCAGATAGAACAGCAGTTTTTTGGCCAAGCTCCGTTTTTGTTCTGAAACCTTTGGTACCATGAGATCTAAACTTCTGTAAAATCATATATATATATATATATATATATATATGCAGACCTTGTTAATGTTAGATTTTATATTTATCAAAACGATTGTCTAATTGCTGACCCCCTAAAAGGAAAGTCCATTCAAGTTTTGTTTAAGGAGGAGAAAGATATAGGAATATTAAAACTGGTCTTCATTGTAAAACTATCCAGAACAATGTCATCATCATTGTAACACAATTTGATGAGTGCTATAGGACAACTATTGCCCATAAAGATGGCGCCTAATGGATACATCTGATGAAAAACGTGAGCAGCCTGTGTAAGAGTAATGTGAGATTTCAAGTATATATTAAATTCTTAAACAAGGACTTTACAAGTCTAAGACAGTTCCTGGTTGATAATACTATTTTTTTTTTTTTTTTTTTTTACTAGAGTCACCACTTACCAAGGCCAAAAGGCCACTCGAGGATATGCGTTAATGAGTTTGTCAGGTGGACGGTGAGACAATATCTTGAGGATTGGTAACGATGGTTGAAATTTGGCAGAATTAGATTATTTAAGAGGACGGCTCAATAAAAATTTGTTTACATTGGACTTGAAAACGACTGTTGTAGCCAGCTGGGAAGCAGTCCCACGATATTGTGTTCCACAGATGAGTAGTTCTAGGAAACAAACTTTGCTCATGTAAGTTTTGTTTAGTTTTTGGTACACAGAAAGAGAAAGGGAAATTATTGACAGTGGTTGTAGCTAAATGAGTTTTTGTTGTGTTTTGCCCCTGTAAAACACAGGGGGGGAACCATAGATTGGGGGTCAGTCGAGCACCTACCATGAAAATAACGATAGAGCAGAGAAAGAGTAGCAACATCTCTTCTGTAGGAAAGAGAAGAGGACATCCTCCACTAGATTTCCGAAGGCAGGAAAGGATGCTCTGAATGACACCTCCCCAGATGTGGCAACAGTACTCCATCTTAGGACGTATTTGACTCTCACTAAAATATAAAAGGAATTGCAACACAATACTGTGAATTTTAAACATTCCAGAATGTCCCCAAAACGGGACATCTTTATGTCACAGTAACTTTTTTTAAATATAGAACTAGAATAATACCCATCCCAGGATGGGTCAAATTAATTTCCCCAACAAAACACTTTTGCACCACTTTTATGTCTCCTTAGGAAGATTAAAATCATAATGTAACGTACTAAATCTTATGTCTTGAATCCTTATTCCAATTTTGTTCAAAATCCATTACATGATTTTGATTCTAGAAAATGTCTCAAATTTAAGGCTTTATCTGAAGAGGTCTTAAGAAATTTAAGTTCAGAGAATCTTGCTTAATTGATGTCTAATGAATATGGATTAAATTTGAATGCAAATCTGAAATATTTGAATTTTCAAATGCGAAGTTGTGCTCATATTATGCCCCTAAAAACCCTTTAAAATACTCCAAAGAAACTGAAATTTGTTGAATATTTATTAATTTATATCTAATAACTAATGTTAAAATTTCACTAAAAATTGGGGGTATCTGAACTTTCATGTAGAGCTTTTTACTCCCTTTGCATAAAACTAAATTAAATATAGCCACATTTGGACCTCTTACACCCAGGAACTGTTTCAAAATTCATAATGATCATTTAGTTAGTTTAGGAGTGAATCCTATATATACAAATATATTAAAATATACTTATACCTAAGTTTATATAGAGATGTGCTTAAAATGTCATCCTTTTTATTGGTCTGTAAAAAATATTTGAAATAATCTCATCACAACGTTTTAATTCTACAACTTTCTATGGTTCTAGACTTCTGAAACCTTTTGTGTATCGATTAAGATAAGCAACACTTCATGGCAATTCCACAGTTGCCTTCATCTCGTGTATAATGATTCTATTGGGTGTCTCTCATGAAAAGTGTATGCATAGGATAATGTACAATTGTTAGGGAAATGAATATGCTTGTGTATGGGGCATCAGGTGTAGTTTTGTTGGTGAATTTCAAGAAGCATGAGGGTTTTAAAGGATGCAGTGTCTCGGAAACTTATGCAGGCAATTTGTTTCATGCTTCAGCAATTATGAGCATAGATAAGGGTTTCCGAAAGTCATGGGAGCTGTGTTTTGTTTTGTCTTTTGCTTTTTTATTTTGCTAAAATAATTTTAAAAGATTTTTTTGGTATCATTTCAAACTAATCCAAAATTGCTCCGAACAGAAATTTTTTAATTTTTAATTTTTTTTTATTTTAGTGACTTTTCTGAAAAAAAAAAAAAAAAAAAAAAATTTTAAAGGAGAACAAATTAAGCATTTGCTTATTCAAAGCGTCTATCACAAAAAAGTTATTAATACACTTTTTCAGCAGAATGATAGATCTAAATTATGATACACCTCTTACGCTTTTTAAATTTTTATTTATTTATTTAGACATGTCCACGTGTGTTAGGCACATGGAGAATGAGAAAGATGCTCAGGGTTGTATTTGGCGAGACATGAATGCGCAAAATCAGTGGAGTCATCCAAACTCAACATAGTAGTAATAGTAGTATTAATACAACTTTATTTGTATATGCAAACAGGAAGCAGACAAAAACTGATTTTTTTCCAAGTTAATTTAATTACAAAAGTTTTAGCTCATATAGATTTTGGTTAATAATTTTCTAAGAAAAATGCATAACAAAAGATACAATAAAACATAAAAATACAGCAAGGTGGGTGCTTCTTTAGTTTCGCTACGACATGAAAATATTTAAAGAAATGTATAAACTTTGTGTTAGCTGAAAATAAGAGTGTACAGAAAAAATAACGCAAATTCATCCAGTATTTATTAAATTATAAGAAAAAAAAATATCGGTAGACATTTCAGCTTACTGATTAGGCGAGGGAGATAACTTTAATTTTACGTAGAAATTTGGCAAATAGAGGGGTACTTTCATTGTTTTCCCCGGAGAATTTTATACACATGATTTTAATTTCATAAAAATAAGATATATTCAAAGTTTCAAGGAAGGGTCTAGCTCCCTTGGTGAGGTAATTAGAGATCTGGGACCACTTCCGGAAAATTACATATGAATACATTTTTAGTTTTTATGTAGGTTCTCTAACTTTTCCTTCTATAGGGAACACACAGACATTGACATACATACATACATATATATATATATATATATATATATATATATATATATATATATATATATATAGAGAGAGAGAGAGAGATTTGTCTACACTAACTAAAAAAAAAAATTATAAATGAGACATGTATACCTAGATGAAAAATACAAGTAAACACGTTGATCCCGTACAGATAAAAATGCACACATTATTTCTTAGTAGAGTAAAAAAGAACATGTGTTTAAATGCACAAAGCAAGACTTGTGTTTCCTGCATGGAGTCTCTCCTCTAGAGGATGTGCTCAAGGCATCCAACAAGAAAAAATGAAGAATTATGGTCTAATTCTTGACCTTGTGTTGGTACGAGAGTCACCATAAGATCTTGTGTTGGCGACGAGACTTGGGGATTATCTTTTTGTTTCCGAAGGAACTTAACTCTATTTTTCCCTCGGGGAGATAACTCTAGCTATCTCTGCAGCTCTAACATTGCACACTGGCTATACAAGCGGCACTCTTACCAACGGCATCACTGCCAATATAAATATAGTACAACATTTCATAATGAAATCTGCTTTGATTGAGTGTATGCGTATTAGTAGCATTATGTTCGTGCTAAGGGAAGGGCACGTACAGTTATTCTAAGGATGAATCTACTTTCAATTTATTGAATACTAGCTGGCTTTGTTGGCTTGCTATTACTTCGCAAAGTTCGCTACTTGAAACATCATTTTTAAATAATAAGTATTTCATTCATAACTTTGTTGTAAACATGAAATAAAATATTTTTCATTAATTCATATGGATAAACTTAACATTTTGGTAATTTGGATATAAATTTATTTATCTTTTAAATGTGACCGTAAAGAAAGGAAAATAAAAAATAAATCAATTTGCCATGACGATGGTGTGTGAGGAGGAGGCTTTTTTTTTGTCACTTACAATTTAGCAATAGGTCACAAATTGTTGAAAATCAAGTCAGTTCCCCTAAAGAAAGGAGCATTTTGAACACAAAATAAAACAATATTGCGAAACGGAACTATTTGTTATATTAAAGTCTAAACAATCATTAAATTAAAAACACAATAAAAAATAATAGTTAATTAATAAAATGTCCTTTTTCAAAACCAATATGCAAATTAGTTAACCGTTCGACTGATATCGCTCATACATAAGCAGTATATAACAAATAATGGTGTGTCTATTGTGTAAAGTTGAATTAACTTGAAATAGCGCGTTTAGTGCGAGAAATGGCTCAACTTTCACATCTATTCACGTAGATGCTACGAATTAGTATTTGACATTCTTAACAACTTCTGACGTCATCATGTTATTCCATTAGAGAAGTCTGAAAACAAAGAATTTCAGTTTTTTTAAATCTGGCCTTGAATTTTCCAAGTTATTCTTGAAACTGACTGAAAACTCGAATTTAATATGAAATTTTTTACATTTTTTTTTTACACACCTTTCATCTAGAAAACAGGAAAATCCGTTGATTTGATAAATTTATGAAAAGATTACACCAACAGTGCTTGTCCATTGTTTTTTATTATATACTAGCAGGTTTCACCTGCTTGCTATCACTTGGCAATTTAATCGTCCTATTCCAGTAGCTTCTTTACAAGAACAGTAGGCTTGTGTAACTATGTTTCTGCTGACTGTTTTCCTCCTACCTACAGCTTTGGTCTTTTCAAGACTCCGGTCAATAGGCAGATGTCTTTGCATTAATCGTCTTTCATTCTTCATAGCTCCTTACACCAAGTGGCTTCATGCCCTGTCTGGAGTGACTTCCATAAAAAAAACTCCTATTGAAACGAAACTAATCGATAAGAAAAGAACAAAACTCTCTCTTTCTCTCTCTAAGAAAAGAAGACAAAACTAATCGATACAAAAAGGCTCTTCTCTCTCCCTTTGTTCTGTTTTAATAATACTACTAATAATAATAATAAGGGAATGTTTTTCGGTTATATTAAAGTGAAAGATTCTTTTCTCGTATTATCAGATATTATTAAAATTAAGCCTCTCCTTATTTGTTAATAAAAGTTCAATTTGCATATGTGGTTATTGAAGTGAGCCGGACATACGTTCAATGTTATCTTATAGATTTCTTGTTTGCACTTTTCTTCTTTTCTGGTTCTTTATTAAAATGGAGTGAGGTAAGTCTTTTTCCAAACTAGAGGATAAATATATATGAAATATAGTTATCCACAGACAGCTGTTTCGTCATTTCACGACTGCTCAGTGTGGTTCGAAATCCGGATGTCAGATAATTTCCAAGCGTGACCAATGGTGTCGGGTTTCTTACCATCTTAGCTAATAAATTCACTGCTGAGAGTGAAGGAAATTATATTACTTAGATGATTTTTTTTTTTTTTTCATTTGTTTACAAATTTAGGATATTGATCACACAAACGCACACACACATATATAATTGGTTCTGCTGGATGGAAAGAAATCCAATCAAGTGCTCTGTTTTTTATAAGAGCATAATATTTATTTGTGATTTTACAGAAGTTTTGTGTTCATGGTACCAAAGGTTTCGCAACTAAACCAGAACCTGGCAAAAAAATTGCTGGGTGTACGCGGATGATAGAATGGATTACACCTAGCAATTTTGGGGCCAGGATCCATTGTAGTCGTGAAACCTTGAGTATCATGAGTTCTAAACTTCTGTAAAATGATAAATATATATATAAAATAGGATGGCAAAAAATGTGTTTTAATATTCTTTTATTCAGTTTGAAAGGAGAAGCACAAAGTTTATTTGTGTTTGTTTTTTTAAGAATAATAAATGGCAAGAATTAAAAAAAAAAATTCTTTTAATCCTATTCTTATAGAATTTAAGAAGCATGCATGGATACTTTATATCAATATAATGCTTTATGGACTTTATATAGTAAAAAAAAAAAAAAAAGTGTTAAATTATTTTCATTTTTACTGATCAATGAAAACAAATCCACTTCTAAATTATCAAATTTCCCCCCCCCCCCCAGGGTCTTTGTCATAAATTTGCTTTTTTTTTTAAATGAGCGCCAGTCGAGAAAAGATCGATTTTATGATTTGGGGCGAATATTTTACTTTAGTATTTCTGATTTTTCCGTTCTTTGATACCACAGGAGTGCAGGTGAAAACTAATTTTTCATTTTGGTTGAGAAGCACAAATAAACCGTCATGCTTGACTGTTGCCTTTTTAGGCAAAAGTGTAGTATAGTTAACAGTCGACAAATTGAAAATAAGTAAAATATACAACAAATAACTTTTACCAAACGATCGGAAATTTAATTTTCTATCGACCTGCATAGTTTAAAAATTTTAAAACTAAGTTTTGTTAGTTCAAAATTTGTTTCGTTACCTTCACTTAGCCAAATTCGTCAATCAAAGATGGCCGTCGATTTTTTAAATTTGGTCATTTTTTTTTTAGGTGGTCGCTAATTGCAGGCTTAAAAGATAGTTAAAATAAATAGGGCTAGTGCTACCGCAAGCCTAAGTCCCCGGGGTGGTTTCCAGTCGTATTAGGGTAAGCTTTTTTCTTTTTTTTTTTTTTAAGTCTGAAATTAGCGACCACTTAAAATAAATAAATAAACCGCCATTTTTGATTGACGAATTCGGCTAAGTGAAAGTAACAAAACAAATTTGAAATAACAAAACTTACAGTTTCAACTGTTTAAAACTGTGCAGGTCAATAGAAAATTAAATTTTCTATTGTTTAGTAAAAAGTTATTTGTCATATATTTAGCTTATTTTTGATTTCTCGGCTGTTAACTATACCATGCTTTAGCCCATTTTTAAACTTTAATCAGTGATATCATTTAAACTTTAAATAGTGATATTATCATAGCAAGAACGTTGGCCATTTTAATGCATTATTTAATTTAACATATAAAGTTACCTGTCAGATTTTCAAAGTCAGACCCGAATGTCATTTGAGATGAGAAATCAAATTTTTCTTTTCATTTGTTATTGTTGTACCATGTAATTGGCAATATAATAACGTATAAATTATTTTTCAAATTACTTAGTCTGGCTCTGACAACTGATAATATGAAACATTTTAAAATAATCGCCTACAAATAAAAATCAGCAAGATAGATAACTCTTATTTTTAATTGAAAAATATAATACGAGTTGTCTGTCTTACAACTAAAATTTTTTTTCTTTTAAATAAAAATTAAAAACTGAAATGACTTCACTGTATCTCGGGCAACATCAGGTAGGTACAGCTAATAGATTAAAAAATATATTTTGTGACCATTCTGAATTCAAAGGTGATTTGGAAGCCTTTAAACTGTCGATTAGAAATGAATTTCTGGCTTGTATTAAATTTTACAGGCAAGCTAGTATTATGGTTGATTTGTGCATGGAAAACATTAGAATGCACGTACCCCTGTCATATCAAAGAACCGATTTTTCTGCCATATTATTTTGTACTTTTTCTACTTTTCTCGTTGAAACTGGTCAACTACTTTAATAACTGATAATCTGAATGTAAATTCAATTTGGGCAATCATGCATTATAGTTAACAGCTGAGAAATCGAAAACAAACAAAATATACAACAAAAAACTTTTGCCAAACGCAAGAAAATTTAATTTTTTGCTGACCTGCAGTTTTAAATTTCTGAAACTGATTTAAGTTTTTTATTTCAATATAAGATTTCGCTGATATCTATCTGTTTATAGACTAACAATCCAAGATGGCTATCGTCAGTTATAGCTTTTAACTTCTATGTCTTATAAATCAAAATTAAGATTACAACTAATAACTGTCACCAAACGCATTAACATTTAATTTTCGACCGATATGTATATTTATTACTTACCAAAATTGTTTTAACGGTTTTCTTTATTTCAAAATAAGTATCTTGAAGCCCGCATGTGTTCAGAGATTTTGTTTTCTTTTCAGAAGCTTTCGAGGCTCAAAAAAATATTTGGAAAAAAAAAAACACGTACAAAACGTTTCAGAACTGTAAAACTATGCAGGTCGGTAGAAAATTAAATTTTCTTGCGTTTGGCAAAAGTTATTCGTTGTATAGGCCTATTTTCTTTGCTTTCGTTGTCTTTTTGGCGATTGCCAAGAATAGTCAACAGAGAAAAAACAAATAACTATTACCAAAACCAATAAAAGGTACTTTTCTACCTACCTGCCTCATTCTTTAGTGTTTTAAAGTATTTTAAAGCGTTTTTTATTTCAATTAAAAAGTTCAGTCAAATATACTATGTTAGACTAAAAAAACAAAGATGCCTGACAGACGTTTGTCGAACATCTCCGAAGTCAGATGATTTTTTTTCTATTTTTCTACTTTCAATTAGGTAGAAAAGTAAGTTTTAAGCCGTTTAGAACAGTTAATTGTATATTTGTTTTGTTTTTTTTTTGTTTGTTTTTTTTTACCCCAAAAGACAAAAAACCCATTAAGCAACTTCGAGGATGTCCGGTTCCGCCATGTTGAAAATGTAACTGTAACGCGATCGGATTTGGACGAATTATTAAAATGCAATAAAGACGCTTTAAAATACTTTTCTTTTTTTTAAATATGCAGGTAGGTAAAAAAGTAACTTTTATTGCTTTTGTTAACAGTTATTTGTTGACTATTTTTTGTTGTTTTTTCACCCAGCCAGATTTTTATTTCTGAATTTTGTTTTATAACTTAGTTGGTTTTATTGAAGCCGTTACCTCCCGAAGTCAAAGGACTAATTAATCCACCATATTCACTTTTTGTCTGATTTTTGTGGATTTCTTTTTTAATTAAATTTTTTTTTTTTTCAAATATTGATTAGTTTTTTTTGTTTGTTTTTTGTGGATTAATCCATCCTACCAATTATTCGTCGTATAAAAAACAATTTCTTTGATAATATTCTTTATTGGATATGCCATTATTATGATTTGTAATATATTTCAATTTGATTTTTAATAAATACTGATTTTATTATTTGTTTCTTACTAACCCCAAGTTCTAGTGGCAACGCCCCCACCCCTAAAAAAAAACTAATTGCTTAAAAATGCTAATCATTAATTTGGGATATTTGAAAAATTAAAATTTTAAAAAAAAATACTTAGAAATCAGAAAATGAATAAGTATTGGCAAAAAAAAAAAAATTTTAATCTACAAAAATCAGACAAATTAATATGGTGGATTAATTAGACGTTTCACTGCTTGCATAATCAGACAAAACTAATCAATAAAATTTGGTTACCCTTTGGGAGCTAACCATGTCAATATAACAACTTAGTTCTTGCACTAATTAAGATTCAGCACTTTTTTAAATGTATTATTGCACCCAAACTTTAGTTCATTGTTTTTTAAAGTTGCTAGAATAATTTTAAATTGGAAGGTAATTAATTAATCTGGACTGAAAACATTTTTTTCCACCACTGACCTTGTGACATTATTCGAGAAACCTAAAATCTTCACGAGTTTTCTTTCAAACATAAAACCATGAATTTCTGATTTCCAATTATTAAAAGACAAAGAAGAATTTTCCTTTTTCGTTGCAGCAACCATTTTTCTTTTTCTTTTTCTTTCTCCTTCCGTTTTTTAAAAGATAAGGTTTTGCCGCCAATTCGCCTTTTGTATTTTTTTTTTTTTTTTGTTGAAACAGCTTTGGCAGGTCATACATGTAAGAAGTGAACATTTGAACACCTTAAAAGTATTTAAATTAAAAAAAAATAATAATAATAAAAAAATGAATACTGTGTTTTTCTTTTCCTTTCTTCTAAATTTTTATTTTATTTTTAGGTGGTGTTTTGCGGATAGAGGCTGCATCGATATTTTGACTTTTTTTGAAAACGAAAACACTTCACGTAAATTAAATATTTTTTAACACGATTATACAAAAAGAAATATAATTTTCGTCTCAAGATGGGTTATTGTTTCTATTTTCATACTAAAATCGACATAGATAAAAATTAATAAAAATTTTTTTTCAAATCTTCCGATACTTATTTTCAAAGGGTTAAAATGGCTATGTTATGAAGGGGGTGCTCGGTAAAACTTGCACAAGTGAATAAATAAGAAAAAAATGGCACAAAGCAAGAACAATTCGGTAAAGTGATCGACCATAGCCTAGGGCGACCACTTTACTTTTATGTAGAATCTCATGTGGTATAAGAAGTGAGATCAACGAGAGACACTTTTTTTTCAAAAAGGATGTCATTCACACAAGTTTAGTCGAACCCTAACACTTTTACTGCCCTGCACAACTCTACCTTCACGTTATAGGGTAATCGTGCACAATCTTGCATGTTTAGTAAGGGTGCATAGTTGCAATGCGTGCAGACGACAGGCCTGCAATGGGAGAAAATATATGGCTCGGGGTTTGACCACCCAAAATTAATTGCCTCTTCAAGGCGAGGTTTATAATGCTAGGAAATTCTACAGAATTAATATCCACTCCAGATAATAAACACCCTGGTCAGTGGGTTTTTATGTCCATAGATTAAGCAGCCAATAGTTCTCAAGTGATCTTGCTGTGTGGCCTACCTCGAATATTTTCTTTTAGGTGGGGAAAAAACTAGTCTTGTGGCAAAAAGTACAATAATTTTCATTTAGTGTTAAATATTGTTGGGTACGTTTGCTAGTATAAATATTAGCTAAAATATAATTGCTTAGATGGATCTGGCATTATGTTGTAAAGATGAAATATTTCAGACAAGGGATCATAAAGAGTTTTAATGATTGACCCTTTTATAGTCTAAAAATCCTGAGAAAGGAAGTATATAATACTTAGTCAGATATGAAGTGATGAGAAGCGATAAAGCAACTAACAAGTAAGACAACCCCCACCATCTGGAAAAAGCCTTACTCTAAAGAAAAAGTCAACAGTATTTATTTTTTCTTTAGTTCATCATAGTTACATATGTAATTACTAAGTAGCATATTTTTTCTACAAAATTTCACAAATATTTACTCCGTATTTGCTATAAAGCGGTACAAGTAAAGATGGACCAGGTACGGCACTAAAAACACTGAAGGAGCCGGTATAAACTAGTGTTAGTTAAATACCCAGGATATGAAAAGCAGATATTTCACTTCAGATCTAAAGAGTTGTGAGTGCCATTCTAGTCAGTTTAGAGGAAGCAACTGGACTGAGAGGACTTATTTTTTATGCTGCTAATATTATGAGGATATAATTAATTAAGCAATGGGCTTAAAAGTAATTGACTCTCTCTCCATCCCTTTCGATCGTGCAGCTTGCTGGACAATTATGGCTGAGTAAATCATCCATCTTTTCAGATTATTTAATGTTGAACGCCAGTCATTTTGGTAAAAAATATTATGCTGTTAAATATTAGTGAATATGTTTGTTAGCAATTATATTTTAGCTAATATTTATACTAAGAAGAATCTGATGTGATGTTGAAAACAGGAAATATTTCTGACAAGTGGTCATGAAGTGTTCAAACGTTTTACCCTGCTTTTATGTTCTAAAAAACCGTGAGAAAGGAAGTCCATGATATTTAGTCTAGTATGAAGTCAGACATGAGAGAGAGGGGCAGGTATGAATTTGGTGAGTTCAGAGGAAGTGACCAGGCTGAGAAGACGGATCGAAGATGGTCTAACACAATGTGAAATAATTAAGAATTAAGTAATGAGTTAAAATTTTCTCTCTCATCCCCCTCTCCTTTTGAATTTGTAGCTTACTGGACGATCATAACAGATAAATCATTCATCTTCTAAGACCGTGTTTTGAATTAATTAATTGAATAATTAATATAAGGAGTATGTCAGATTGGTTTTGATTGCAGTTAACGAAATTACCTCAGTCATTGGAGGAACAACACACATGAATAACGACAAGAAGGCAAGGTTTGATTTTGAGTTAATAATTAAATGACTTTTGGAAACTAAATAATTACGTAGTGTCAAATCAGTGACGATCCCGGGCTATGTAACAGTTGTATGTGATTACCGTGAAACTTGCCAAAACTTTACAAAAAAGTCTGTTTCTCGGCTTTGATATTTTATAAAACTTATTTTCCATATATGGCAAATGAAAGCAGAAATCAATATTAAAAGTATTTAACACATGAAGTACCAAACTAATTCACACAGGGATGTTAGTTCTTCGCTTTTTCTTCTTTATTCAGTAAAAGCGGATTTCCACTTAAATCACTAGAATGTGAGTTATCTGCTATTTTGGTCGAAATCCACTTTTTTTTTTAAATAAGAAAAGTCTGATTTCTGCCAAATCTTTATTTATTCATCACTATTTGGCTGGATTTTATTTCTCTTTCTCTTTCTTCCCTCCTCTCACTTTATCTTTCTTTCTCTTTTTTTGCTGATGTGAAACAGTGATTGTAACCGACAGTCTGCCCCTTTAGGGCGCACTAATATGCATCAGGAAAATCAGGCCCTACGTAGAAGTGAGGTAGAGAATTGAAGCTAGTATATATTCACACGAAATCACCTACGGGGAAACAAGCCGAGAAACAGCCCAAGTGTCTGGGAAAAAGTGTGTTACTTGTCAGAAGCAATTAACCACTCACAGAGCCAGTTGTTTACCATATGATAGATTGGAATGTCGCTAGGGTCTTAGAGAAGAAAGCGAATAGGGGCTTTGTCATGATAAGAGGTGGAATGTTGATAACGGCTGTACAATTTTGGTCAAGAGTCTTTTGGTCACTCCCCCCCCCCCCCATGGTAGAGAGAGAGAAGGAGAATAAGTCTTTTACGATAGCAGGAAAGAAAACAGCCAAAATGGAGAAATAGGTGGGAGAGGGAGAGGGATTAGAGAAGAGGGGGGCTGGGACAGAAAGGGTATGAGTTGTGCGTTTTTCGTTTTTGTTGGGTGAACGAGATCAGTCACGAGTCAAGAGCGGAAGTCAAAAATGACGTCAATTCCGTTTTGAGTTTATTCTGTCTCTTGAGCCTGACCAGCAACCAAATGAGATGTGAAAATCGAGGGTCCCTGCCGCAAGCAGTGTCCAGGGAAGATGGGGCACAGTGTAGTCCAAAATAGCCTGGCTGATACTATGGTAAATCACTCACTCACATAAACTATTTTCAGTTTCTGTCGTTGTCTTGTTTTAAATAAAACACTTTTAGTCCGGCGTCCACGTGTTATCGTTTCAACGGCTGAGATACACAATCCTGGGCACACAAACGCGAAGGTAATCAGTATCTACCACAAGTATAACAAAGTATTAATGTATAAGGTTCTTCATTGGTTGCAAAGTTGACTCATTAGTTTCAAGTAAGTTGAGTAAAACCTTTTATACCTCATATACATAGTCATCAACAGAACATAATAAGTGATGGGACGATTCCGATACAATTACCGATTCTGATTCTTTTTAAATCTCTAAATATTTAGCTCTAGTGTTGTTGCTTTTTTTTTTTTTTCAATTTTTGGATTACCCATGTCATATGTGCATATATTTTCTCAAATGTAAAAATATACTTGTGGAGGGTGACCTGTAGATTTACGTTTTACTGATGTTTAAAAATTAATAAATATTTATCATGAGTACCAGCGATGGACAATTTTGTTTTAAACAAAAATAAACAAAAAAAATCACAATTAAAAGAATCATTTTTAGCATTAGAAAATAGGCACAAATTTTTCTAATACTGATTCAGATATCCCAAAAAAATTCCGATATTTTTCGATTCCCGATTCCGATTAATCGTCCAAACCCTAATTTGAATACCTTGATATAACGATGAGCCTTGTTTGGAATATAGTTTTAAAAAAGCAAGCGTTCTCTCCATGGAACTAACGGTTCATCTATGACTATTTCTTCATTTGAAATGGACAAGTTTAAAAAATGATGTTCCAATGAACGAATATTATAATTTCTCATCACATATTAACCTTTTATACTCGTGTATATCTGTTTAATATTGTTGGGTATGTTATTAGTTAAAATATATTTGTTCAGAGGGATTTAGCATGATGTTATAAACAGGATAGACAAGGGTTAAGAAGAGGTTACGAAGGTCGACCCTGTCTGAAAATAAGATGGAGATTCATGAGAAAGGAAGTGATAATAATTAAGTCGAAAGTGACGTCAGACATACGATTGAGAGAGTGGCAGTTGCAAATCGATGAGTCTCGGATGGAAGCTGGGATCGACAAGATGTGTTTCTTCATCAATGTCAAGCGTCCTCTTCATGAAACCAACGGTTCATCTATGACTATTTCTTCATCTGAAAAGAACAAGTTTTAAATCAATGAACAAATATTATGATTTCTCATAACATATTAATCTCTTATGCTCGTGTATATCTGTTAAATATTGTTGGGTACGTTACTAGTTATTCAGGTGGATCTGGTGTGATGTTATAAACAGGATATGTTCCAGAAAAGTAAATTAAATATTGCGGGATATTTATTTACTCCTCTGCAGGAGTTAGGCACAAGGCCAGTTTTATCTTACTCCCACAAGTAAGATGTGACCACAGCTTGGGTCGAGTAAGTGGGGTTAAAAGCCAGCGCTCGAGAGGTGAGCACTCTGGCCATTTAAAAATTGCCTGGGCAGCCCCGTCGGCATTCCCCGGTAGGAGCGCCTCAAGCAGTAAGCAATAAACTTACTCCTCCCCAAAGAGGGGAGGCGAAGCCTGGGAGGGTGGACCTCCTAGAACTGCACAGGACAAACCCAAAGACAGGTGGAATCAAGTCCGGAAGGACAAGACGACACCCGTCTATAGGGGTGCAGTATCCATCGGAACAGATACTACACTTACTTCCTAGCGTGTGCCAGGTAAGTATCTATTTAAATATTGCTGGATATGTCTACTATTATAAATCTGAGTTAAAATATATCCATTCAGACGGATCTACCGATCTAGACAGATTACGATTAGGTTACATAGGTCGACCTAGTCAGGAATCGTGAGAATACGAAGTGATAATAATTAGTTGTGATATGACGTCAGACATGTGATTGCAAGAGTGGCGGTTGACAATCCCTGGGAGTCTTGTGTAGGAGCTTCGATTGACAAGACATGTTGCTAAGATCGTCTAACAAAACGTTAATCATTAAGCATACGCTTAAAATAAATCTCTCTCGTTTTGTCTCTTCTCCCTTTTGAACATCAGCTACTAGATGATCAACTGCGGCCAATATGAATAAATCATTCGTTTTCTAAAGATCCTAATTAATTGGATAATTATAATTAATGTGAGAAATATGCTGCAGCCCTTGTTTCAGCTTAGCACTATGGTGATGAGGCGATAAGATATGACTTTGAGTTGATCGAAGCATTGATTTCTTAAATGACTTTTTGATAAGTAAATCTTCTTCTTTTGTTTGCTTCACAGCATCTCACTGTTAGATCACCAGCTCGGTTGAGAAAAGCCATGCTAATGTGTTGTTGTCTAGCGCAGCTATACCGGTTTCGCCGTTGGGTGGTCGATGTTTGAGGCATGACTCGATGATGTGGTCTACTGTCTGTTCAGAGTGACCGCAGTAGCAGACAGCCGAGTCCCTGAGTCCCCATCCTTTCATGGTCGCGGCGAAACGGCCGACACCTGTCCTGAGGCGGTTGAGCATTGTCCACTGCCGGCGAGGGAGGTCCATGCCTGGTAGGTTATCCGGGTCCTCCACAAATCTGTGCAACCTTGATTTATCTGTTGCCTGCCATTCCTCCGTCCAGCAACGTTTCAGCCAGATTCGTTTTGTGACGTCACCGGGTGTTGAAAGCAGGAGTTGGTGGGCATGCACCGAGAATGGGCGTCGTGACTTCAGGCAAGCTCGTGGAGGGGTCTCTGTGGCGAGATTGTGGAGAAGGTTGTCCTCATCGATAGTGGCCTTTCTTGACAGTGCAAGGCCAGCCGCCTTAGATTGACTATAGATATTACTAGGATGAAGCAAATGGTTTTCAATACATTGTACAATTTAGTGACAGTTGATGCGTTTGCAGAGGTCGTGAAAGTGATGAACCACACTAGACTGTGAATGTTAAGTATTATTGAGGACGTCTATTTGTATAAATATTAATGTTAAGATGGATTTAGTATTTTATTGTAAACAGGATATGTTGTAGACAAGAGGTCACAATAAGATTACGGGGTAAGTAAAGCACTCTTTAGCCTTGGTGATTACTCACTTAGAGATGGTGTCTCGAGAAAAACGCTGGTCCTCATCATCCACTTGGTTGGCGTCAGGAAGGGCATCTGGCCAATAAAAATCTTGCCTCAATTAAGGAAATAGCTTCCAAAGAAACCTGACCAGAGATAAGTTTGAAAGTAATTTTTCTAAAAACCGTCCAACACATGCCAGCTTGTAAAACGGACGTTTAACCAATGATGATGATGATGATGATGATCAAATCTGTCAGGAAATAAGCTGATGATCCGTAAGAATAGGAAGGGATACTAATTAGTATGAGATGACGATTGAAAGAGTAGAGACAGCTTGGATCAGACAAGACTTGCTTTTAATATGTTCTAACAATACGATAATAATTAAAATAAGTAATTGACTTTCTCTCTCTTTGCTTTCCACCTCTTTGACTTTGCAGCTCACTAGACGATCAAGTGTGGTGATATGAATAAATCAGTTAAATTAATTAACTGAAGAATAAATGTGATAAACATGAGATGGCTTTTGAATGCAGCTATGAAATATTAACTTCAGGAATCTTAAAAATGCAGCTCGACATTATTTCAAAACCACTTATCGCATGAAACCATTATATTCAATGTATTTTTTAATAATAAAAAAAAATGCTTAATATAATAATAAATTTCACTACGACATGTTAGGCCTCTCTTTAAAAAAAATAGCTAAAGAAACGTATAAACTTTATGTATATACGTAGTAGCTGAAAAGAAGACTGTACACCAAAAATTACGCAAATTAATCCATTTATTAAGTTAAAAATAAAAAAAAACGATTTTATCTATCGGTCGCCATTTTGAGTTTTTCCTAAAACAAAATTTGAGTTATCTCCCTTGCCTAATTAGTAAGTAAAAATATATGCCAATACGTAAGATCGTTTTGTTTTTTTTTCTTATAATTTAATAAATACTGGATGAATTTGCGTAATTTTTTTGTACACTTATTTTCAGCTAACAAGTACATAACAAAGTTTATACATTTCTTTAAATATTTTCATGTCGTAGTTAAAGTAAAGAAGCACGTAAATTTTTATTTTAATTACCATCTCTGTTTTCAAGGGTAATTTCTGGTTGGGAATATTTCAAGATGGCCGTTCTATGATGATTGATTGACGCAATTAGTTTTTAAAATTTTTCCTACAAACTTTTCACTTTTCCTAAATTAGTAAAAAAATCTTTTTAAAAACCTATATGACAAAAATGCATCACTCATCGTTGATGCGTCATCTTAAAATATCTCCAACCAATGAGAAAAATGGAAAAAAAATATTCTTGTGACTAAATACCATATAGCAAGTGCTAAATTCACTAAAAGGTTGTTGTGATAAAAACATGGTTAACGATCAAAACATATTTATATCTATACAAATTCATAGTGATGCGAAAGATATTTCAAGTGAGTAAACTGTTCGTTTAGAAAGTTTAAAATTCTTGTGTTTGTGGAATGTTCCAGTGTGTAAGAAGACATGAGTGTTAGAAGTGTGTATTTTTGTTTTCTGCTTTTTTTTTTTTTTTTTTTTTTTTTTTTTTGCTGGGGATGGGACATCCTACTGGTCCAGACATTCACCCACTATTTCAGAGACTCTAACCGAGAGATCATTTTAGATGATTGCATAGTATTAATCTCTTCCTGGCCACCCCCTGTTGAGGTGCTAAAAGAGCCCCAAATATATGTCAGTTCAATCCGACATTTGACACTCAAGAGAAAAATGTTAATGTCCTCTTTGCTATGTCGACTTCCTGTACACGTCAGCTTAAATTCTACTTTTAACTTCTAATGGAAAATTCCTCTTAATTTAGTTACAAAATGGAATTTTCTTTTCCGGCATCATTCGAACACACGTCCAAATATTGCTACACAGTTCCTGGGATGCACAGGCAGCAATTTGAAATGATCACCAACAAGTCCATCTCTATAACAGACCGAAAGATCTAATATTTGAGGTCTTTTATAGTCAGCAGATATCGTTTTAATTGCTAACACTTCACCCTCATTGCTCCGAGAAAATTTCATTAGCTGTAGTCTCGCCATAATCACGTTGACACACCAGTTCCCATTAGCTCACCAAAGTTAAGCGATGTTGATCTTGGTCAGTACTAAATGGGTGACCATTAGGGAATACCAGGTGCCATATGTGCTCTCTGCTTATCTCAGCATTGTTTTCAATCGTCCTGGATTTCTCTTTGCCACTGGAATCTAATAGTGCCGATTCAGGAGAGGTGTTGTTGGGATTGTGCAACCCTTGCTTCACAATTACATGTACACTATTCCAGGGGGTATCCATTGTCTCCCAAGACTGAACGGAGGTCATGAGTCTCGTTGACATGTTGTATGTAGTCGGATCAATGTGTAATGACATTGTTACATAGTCGTGGAAGTAGTAGTCATCGTAGAGATGTTGATCCTTTTCTTTTCTCTATTTGTTGCTGAAATAATGGACGCAAATAAAAAGAACAACTCCGTTATTTTCTCTGGGCTGCATATTGTTTTCTTGTTGATTTATTTAATTTTTTTACACCAATTTCATCTAGATGTAAGATAATGATCAACACATGGTCTAGAATCAAGTACAGATTTCATTCTCATTTCCTCGCTGTATGCAGAACAGACAGAATTGTCTTTGACATGTCGCTTAATAGAAAAAAACATGGAAAAATGTAAGTTTTTGCCTAGTACTTAGCACTCAGGAATAGCTTTGTGCATTCTTCTGTTTATGGGAACAACGTATTCAATTATATGTTTAATCTATGTATCACATGCCTCATTTACTGTCTTTATGAGTTTGTCATAGACAAACTAATAATAAATGAAATGTCTTTGTCCCAAATGGCTTTTTATCTGTCTTTTACTTTCCACACATGTGGTATTGTCAACCAATACACAGCGATTCTTAGCAGTACCCAGGTGTGTTGAAAATTAATTTAACTTCTCTATACACACGTTACTAAACTTAGTGAAATATTCTAATTTTTCATGGCATTATTTTATTATAGGAAAGTCTTATCGATGCATATTTTGAAAATAAAACCCGATGACACAGATGTTAAGTAGTTATTTTTATATTTTTGAATAATATTTCGAGATAATTGTACACAGACATGAAACAAGTAAATAGGCACCTTTATGATCATTAATAATGGAAACTGCTGTCAGAGGGTCCTGGTGAACCTAGGCAAGTTAATATTGATTATTTTCCAACGCTGATGGATTGGGTAATCACTCAGTTAACAGTGGAAAGTAGAATCCTGAAATTTTTCGATGATTTGACGCTGATTAAGTTCACCTTCTTATTAATCTATAATATGGCTCCTCAGAAACTCTGAGAATTCTAATGCCCCTTCGGCCCGTGTCATGCTTGAATGGTGATATATGATAGATATATTTATATCTGAAACACAAAAAAATTTCAATTGGTATAACATATCGATATTTCAAACTTTTATTGCTGCTTTGTACGGCTCCGGGTGCTGGCCGTCTGGGAAGGAAGCAAAACCTTTAAAGATGTACGAATGTTATTTTGTTGGGTGTCTATTTACTTCTTTCATGTCTGTGTATATTCATCTTAAATATATATAGATCTCTCTGTTAAAAATGACATATCTCTTTGCAACCTAAAAAGAGGAGAGACAGAGTGACTTTTGATATATTTAAGCACGTTCTACTGTGGTTTGGAAAGTAACTCTTCTGCTCCCCTCGGCTCAAATCAATAAACTCTACCAATAATGGTTGTTCGTGTTTCG
The DNA here is from genome assembly GCA_963556195.1 of Sepiola atlantica. Lineage (NCBI taxonomy): Eukaryota > Metazoa > Mollusca > Cephalopoda > Sepiida > Sepiolidae > Sepiola > Sepiola atlantica. The sequence goes on along the minus strand of OY744533.1, from coordinate 54,635,711 downwards.
CTTTCGAGATTAAATAACTGACCCCAGATGTCGGATATTGATTTGCAGTAATTACTGTTTCCCAATAACAGGAATTGCATGCATCTTATTGATTTCTGCATTTAGTTAAGATCTGACCTTTTTAGACATGCACGTCCAGAACAGGATGAAATAATGCACTTTGGTGCAAGTGGCAACTTTGTTATTATTTTCAATGTGCATCCTTTGTCCATCCCTGGGTTTTTACCCATTTTAAGGTTTCTTATTGTATTTGTTATTTTACTTTTTAACCCATGAGTGCACAATTTTCTTTTCTTTAATCTATTACCAAAAATCTTTTGTGAATACAATATCATATTTGAGCAAAGTCACTTTCAAAGATTTACTTAACTTTATCGCATAGAGAATTCATTACTACTATATATAAAAATGTGGGTTGGACTACTTTCCAAAAGATTTTTGATTGACTAATAGATGAAACTGATTGCATCCGTTCACTCTAGATTTTCACAATCTACTGAAAACTGAGACATCATTTTTGCCAATATACATAAGACAGTAAGTGTAATATTTGAAAGACACTCCAATCTTTATTACTAACTATAGATAACTTGCTGCTCTGGTGCCCCCTTCGACGTAAATACACTCGGCCAACCCGACACTCAGCTAAATCCCATCCATCAACTGTGGAGGTCCCCCAGATGCCGGAGAGCCTTCTACTCCAATAGCTTCTTTCCTCTCTGTCGGCCTTTGGAACTCCCTCCCTGCTCCCTGTTTCCCCGACTGTACCGACATGCAGAAATTTAAAACAAATGTAAACAGACATCTCGCTGCACAGCTCTTAATTTAGGACCCCCCCCCCTAAAAAAAAACAAACTTTAACCCTAATTCTCAGTAGCCCCTTATGTCTACAGTGTCAACTTACCTTGTTAGGAGTGAACTAAGTTAAAAAATCAAAAAAATCTCTGAAAACTACAGATGTTGTTGAAATATGATTAATTATCCTTCTGGTACTAATAAAAAAGGACCATGGTCGCTAATGGGTTAAATCTTAACTCTATTGCATAGTTAGAGCGTTCATTTATACTATATATATAGAAATGTGGGTTGGTTATGACGAATGACTTAACAAAATGATTTTGATTGAATAATAGATGATTGTATCCTTCCACTCTAGATTTTCACAGTATACTAAATAATAAGACATCAGTGTTGCCAATATACATCAGACAGTAGATGTAATATTTAAAAGGCTTTCCACTCTTTATGAGTAACTATAGATATCTCTGAAAAATAAAAATACAGATGTTGCTGAAATATGGTTAATTATCTTTCTGGTCCTAAAAGAAGACCATGGACGCTAATAGGTTAAGATCTAACCTTTTTATGCGTGCAGATTCAGAACAGAATGAAATAATGCACATTGGTGCAAGTGGTAACTTTCTTAATGTTTTCGGTGAATCTCCTTTGTCCATCGGTCAGTCTGTCGTGATTTTAATTGCTAAATGTGCAGATTAATTGGACATATCTTATTTTAGAAAAGAAAGCGTCGGAAAGTGTTGGGTTTGCTGGTGTGTGTTTTTCAGTAGAAGATTAAGTAAATTATTATCCATTTTTTCTAAGAAATTTTTATTGCATGTTATTCTATTCATGGTGATGCTGGTAATTTGTTGCTCCCTTGTAGTTGTTGGCGATGATGATGATTGGGTCTCGCTTAGCATGGTTAAGTATTGCTGTAGTGTTTGCTGTGGTTGTTGTTGCTATCAAAATGGAAACAACGAATGGAACTGGTTTCTTTCATAGCTGAAATACTACATCATTTTGCTGGATGGAAGAAAAAGTTTATTATGAGTGGGGCGTTTTTGTTGGCACGAAAATGCCAGTCAAGACTCATAGCAGTTTTGTGTGGAAGTGTAGACATCTTGGATCGAACTGATTTCTTTTCTTTACAAACCAGTGTTTTTATAGACAACTTCGTAGAAGGTTCTAGATTCACCCGTTTTTTTACATGCATGCCTTTGGTTGGTCAATCTGTGCATGAGTGGTTAAGTCATGCATGCATACTTCATTAGGCTTTCCATCCTCTAGGTGAGAACAATAGTTAGCGAGCTATGAGTTAGAAAATAAGTAAATAACTACTTGTCTAAACATCTAAAGTAGGAGGATCTCTGTTGGTTTGCCGTGCTTCAATTTGTAATAGCATTTCATCGCTAAACACAGAGGTTGAATGGACGAATCTTAAGAATATCTGGGTTTTATTTGGAGGAGGTGGTAGCTGAGCCATGCAAACAATGAATTGCTCACTGCCCCCTTCTGGTTATAACGGCCACCTGCACCAGTTGAAACGCCACTGACTTGTGTGTATATCTGTGCTAGAAATGGGAACAGTGTCTATCCCAAACAAGTGGTTGTCCGGATCAACAAAGTGAGCCGTGTCTGTTTATACAAATGATTTGTTTTGCTGACCAATCAATGACATTTTGGGCTCGATATAAGCGGGCATATTTCGCCGATTCAGTTAGTTCAGCGATCAGCCTGCTGCCTAGTTCTAGTCTGTTTTTGTTGTAGGCTTGACCCTTTTTGTAATAAACAGTGTTTTTTTTTTTAATTCAGTGTTCGTTCAAGGTCTTGTTCATTCAAGACTTGTAGCCCTTGGTCCATTCATCCATCAAAGTTCAAGTCGGTTCAAGGCTGGTCAACCTTTGGTAAAAGTTTTTATGCTTCAAGTTCTTTATATGTTCAACTATTTATTCATTGTGTTTGGTTTGGTTGTTTTGTTTTACAATATATCAACATTTTCAGGTTTGGTTGTTTTGTAGAGGAAAAATGTTTTTATTTTCGCTTTGCAGAACATGATTGAGTTTTGCAAAGAGAAAGGAAAAAAACAAAACAATAACATCAATGTTTGGTGGTGCATTTTTGGTCAAGAAGCCTGTATTTTCAGACAGCCTGATCTGGTAGCACCAGTTATTAGAAAGGTTGAAAGTTCTTGTGTTTGTAGAATGTTCGTAGTGAGGAAAAAGAGATGACTGTTAGAAATATGTGTTTGTTCAAAGTTCCATTTTGTGTGTTGGTGTGTGTTTACCATTTTGGGGTAGGCTGTAATTGAAGAGAGATAAGTCGTACTTAAGAGGTTTTCAGATTGGTGTAAGTCGTGTTTTTGGGGTGCGCCCACAACCTTGGTTGGTCGCTAGTTGTTGCTGTAGTCATCTTCACAGAGTCGAGGCACATAGTTGTGTCGGTCAGAAACATTCTGATTTTTGGTTATCAAGTTTTTCTTCGAATTGTTTAAAAGGATCTGTTTTAAAGAGCAGGAATAATTCACGTTGGGGTCACCACTTTAGAAGACGTGAGAGAGAGAGAGAGTGGGTGGGAGAAATGTTATAAGGGGTAAGAAAAGCATGTTTTCATAAAAGAGTATTTTATATATATCAAAACAGGTGGCTTATAAATGTTGACAACAAAAAAATACTTGTTTTGAGGATAAGTGTCCTTGCAAAACAAAAGGGATTCAGAAAGTGTCTGAAAGGCAAAAAAAGGCTTTGGTGAATACAAAAGACATCAGGATGAGTTTTGAGTAGCGTCGCTAAGGATGGACAAGCATGTGTTGGAATGATCAAGGAGGCGTGAACTCTCTACAAAGGAACTCAAATACAAGGAAAACAATAGAAGGAAGGAGACATGAGTTAGTGAGGAAGGTTTAGTTGACAATTAAGTGCTATGTAATATTCACAGGACAGAACGGTAGCCGTGACTAACATCTTCCCCACTCAATTGGAGATCAATTAAATTTTCGTCTTTATATATGCTCTAGAGGATATATGAAGTGGATCGCAAATAATAACATAATAATTTCACACAGATTCTTCTGATTAGCTCAAAAAATGTACATCTGCATTTATTAATCCAACGAGAAGTCTGCTCCGAGCCATATGCGCACAAACGATTTTAGGCTCTTTTATTTTGTACCGTAAAAGGTAAACTTTCACCACTACATCTTAATTCTCATTTGTTGAAAAATCTACATCTTAATTAATTGATTAAAAAATCTACACCTTTGGGGACACCTGCTCGGAGAAAGCAATTCATTTTTGTGAATTCCATTCCACTCAGTACAGACGTGAAAAGGAAATAGTAAGCTGAACGAACAGAGAAAGAAAGAGAGTAGCTTATACAAGCTGGTATATTTCTCATATTTGCTCTCGTCTCGTGTGCATGTTTACTAATATACCACAGAGTCACTGAGAAGCAGAGATGGGGATTTAGTCAAGAGTTTGAGTTTGAGTTTGAGTTTTTTTTTTTTTTTTTTTTTCGGCTGACTCTGTCACCACCGCTTAGAAGGTGTAAAAAAAAAGGAGGGAAAACCTTCATAAAAATTCAGATACCTCCGACTTTTTTTTTTAAGTTTTTTTTTTTTTTTTTTTTGAAACAATAAGTATCAGAAATAAATTAATAATTATTCCCCAAATTTCAGTTTATTTGGAGCATTTAAAAGAGTTTTAGGGGGCATAATATGGGCACAACCTCCCATTTGATAATTAAAATATTTCAGGTTTGCATTAAATTTGACCCATAGTCATTAGACACCAATTAAGCTAGATTCCCTGAATTTCAATTTCTTCTTAAAATCCTTTAAGCATAAACCATAAACTTTTGACATTTTCTAGAATCAAAATCATGTAATGGATTTTGATTAAAATTGGAATAAAGATTCTAGACATTATATACTGATTTTAATCTTCGTAAGGGAACATAAAAGTGGTGCAAAACTGATTTGTTCCGAGAATTTATTTTACCCGTCCTGGGATGTGTATTCTTAAATTCTCGGAACAAATCAGTTTGGCACCACTTTTATGTCCCCTTACGAAGATTAAAATCAGTATATAATGTCTATATTTCTCAATGTGAGAAACATGAGGTTGTAGGGCACAACGTATATATACAAACGAAAAAAAAAAATTGTCATCCATAAAAGATGGGTTGCCATCGAAAGATGAGACCTAAGTTTGCTATTTCTCTTATGCATTAGAGAATGAGGTTTTTACTGGTTGTAACCTTGTCAAGACAGATAACATGTTGGCACAAACCTGGATTTCTATAAAAGTCAGCAACAATGGTGGCCTCCCACCATACACCCACTTCTTGGTGTCTAGGGAATCCCTTCTGACTAATCAACCTGGTAAAATAGATCTCTTTCTCTCTCTCTCTCTCTCTCTCTCTCTCTCTCTCTCTCTCTCTTTTTCTTTCTTGCAACCTAATTGAAAAATGGCCAAATCTTTATTATCGTCTGCCTGCCATTTTTTTTTCTTTTATGCATAGTTTCAAATCAATATAGCATTTGTATCTGTGAGTAACAATTGCCTGTTTTATCTTAGCCTTTTTACTCTGTAACTATGGAAAGAAAACTGATGATTTGGAAAAATATCAAAGAATTATTTAAAGCAGGCCGGCCCAGTTGGCATAATGGTAAGACCAGAGTTCAATCCTCGATCGCATCATACCAAAGACCTAAAAAAAAGTGGTACTCGATGCCTCCTTGCTAAACACTCAGCATTATAAGGTGAGGATCAAGGGTAAGTGGAGTAATCCTGGGAATGTAGTAGCCAATAAAAATGAGCCTTTGAGTCGCCCTCGACTACTGTCGACCACTTTACTTTTTTTTTATTTAGAACAGAAGGGGGGGGGGTCTATGAAGCATTTCAGAGAATTTAAAACAAAACTTTAAAAAAAGCCTTTTCTTATCAATCTGATCAAAGTGAAAAAAAAACCCCAAAAAAAACAACAAAACCTATTTGGATTATTCAGACTATTAGTCTATTATTTTCATAACGTTTCGACCGATGTAACCTCCGACCTTTTTTTTGCTTGAACTCTGGAACCTAATCGAAATTTCGAACTTAACCCTTTATTTGATCCTTGGGGATAGATTGTTCTCGTTTCATCAGCCATGACCGGGTAAAAGTGTTATGTCATTCTTAGTTATTATCGCCTCCAGAATAATACAAGTTATCGATCACCATCTAAAAAATTCCGAAAAAAACAAAACTGTCTGCATTATTTGAATTATTTGTACTACTAGTCTCATCTTGGGTGTTATATTCACAACGTTTCGGCCGATGTATCCTCCGAATCTTCTTCAGGTGCATCTTGTCAAACTTGGGAATTTTTTATCGAACTCTGGAAACTGTACAGAATTTCGAGCTGAACTCTTTATTTAATGTATGTCAAGGGGGGAGGGTGAAAATTGTTCTAGATTCGTTGTGAATATATCAACCAAGATGAGAATAGTAGTCTAAATAATTCAAATTATTAATTCTCATCTCAAAAATTATGAAATATAAAAAAAAATGTTCTTCAATTTATTTTCATGCAACGTAAAAAAATTTTTTAAAACAATGTCGCTTTTTTTTTTCCAAAATATTATTTTTTTGTTCCAATCAAAGGGAAGTAACTTTGCATGGAAGAAAACAGTTACGTCCCTTTCTTAAAAGGTGGCAGCAATTTGAAAATAATTCTGACCCAGACAAAGTATATCTGGAAGCAATTAGATCGAATAACATTTTATTCTTCTTAACAACATGCTGTAACGATCCCCAAGAAAAACGGACAGACCAGATTCAAATATTGACTTTGTAGAAAGAAAACTATCGATGACAAACTGAGAAAGAGACTGACTTTACTTTATATATTAGATTAATGTCCTCAAGTAAATGGCCATTCTCTATTGATGTGTCACTCATTCTTGAGCCATCTTATTCTGGAACAGTCCTTCAATATTTTATGAAAACACTTCCTCTTTATGGGGAGGCTGGCTTACCACAAGTAAATACTGGGTGAAACGTTAATGTTTTTCCACATATTATTAAACGGTATCAAGTATGAATCTGGTGCCCCCTTCGACGTAAATGCACTCGACCAACCCGACAATCAATCAAATCCCATCCATTCACTGTGGAGGTCCCCAGATGCCGGAGAGCCTTCTACTCCAATAGCTTCTTTTCTTGGGCTGCCGGCCTTTGGAACTCCCCCCTGCTCTCTGTTTCCCCAACCGTACCGACATGCAGAAATTTAAAGCTAATGTGAACAGACATCTCGCTGCACAGCTCCCAATTTAGGAGGCCCCTCAAAACTTTCATCCTAATTCTCAGTAGCCCCTTACGTCTACAGTGGCAACTTGCCTTGTTTAGGGTGAACTCTATATATGTTTTATTTTTTTATTTTTTTAAAAACATAGTTCACCCCAAACAAGGCAGGCCGCCACTGTAGACGTAAGGGGCTACTGAGAAGAAAAACAGGGGAGGTTGGGGAGGGGGGTCAACCTAACTTGGGATCTGCGCAGTGAGATGTCTGTTTACATTAGTTTTAAACCTCTGCATGTCGGTACTGTCAGGGAAACAGGGGGCAGGGAGAGAGTTCCAGAGGCCAACAGCACGAGGAAAGAAGCTATTGTAGTAGAAAGCTCTCCGGCATCTGGGGACCTCCACAGTGAATGGATGGGATTTAGTTGATTGTTGAGTTGGTCTAGTGAATTTACGTCGAGGGAGCACCAGAGTAGCCAATTCATCGGAGCATAATCCATTGAAGTATTTGTAAAACCAACACAAGGATGCTACATTGCGGCGATGGGACAGGGACTGGAGCTTGGTTGACAGTGAGGGACCTATTAGGTTGGCGACTCTTTTTTGGACCTTGTCAAGGAGGGAGAGACTAGTAGATGATGCACCAGCCCAGATGTGGCAACAATACTCTATGCATGGGCGGATGGTGGCTTTGTAGAGATACAGGATAATGTCAGGTGTGAGGAGTTTACTAGCACGGTAGAGGGAGCCAACCTTCTTTGCGGCAGCCTTGGCAATGTCTTCAATGTATTTGTTCCAATTCATGTTACCTGTGAAGTTTAGGCCGAGGAGTTTGAATGATGAACTCTCAGGTAGGGTGTTATTTCCATGACAATCGGTGGTTGGAGAGGTTTCTTGTAGTTATTGAAGGAAAGGAGCTTTGTCTTTGCGGCATTAAAAGTTACCAACCATTTATGACCCCAATCCACTACAGCCTGGAGGTCATTTTCTAAGGATTCAGCCATTGCCTCAGATATGATCACGTCTGTTTTGCCAACATGGCGAGAGTAAAGCGTGGTGTCGTCAGCAAATAAACCAATCTCAGACTCTGTCATCAGGGAGATCGTTTATATAGATCAGGAACAATAAAGGTCCAAGGATAGATCCCTGGGGTACACCAGCATTTATGCCATGTTGCTTAGATGAACGGCCATTAAGGACAACCTGGATTTTTCTTTTGGTTAGGAAGGATCTAATTATATCAAGTAATTGCCCAGTAATACCGTATGAGCATATTTTCAGGAGAAGCCCTTTATACCATACCTTGTCAAAGGCCTTGGATATATCAAGCACTACTGCCATAGCTTCTATATCTACCAAAACTGACATGTATAGCATTTGGGGAATCCTTCAATCCCCGCAGACATTTTTCATCAATAGAAACAGCTGTTTGTTTCTCAGAAGTAGTTAGTGATGTCTAGTTCCAAAGATGGTCGTAGTATAAAAACAATGATCTTTCAGAGTATATTATTCAGAAGATTAACATCTATGCTGGTGTTACCTCTCGCCCATCTTCCTGGGATCAGTTTGAATATGCAGCTGATCTAGAAGTTGACTTGGGTTCGGTTGTGGATTGGGGTACAAAATGACTTGTTTCGTTTAATCCTATTAAGACTCAGCGCATGTCTTTCAATCGTAGACGTGTCCCTTTTCTTCCTTAAGATTCTCTTGAATGGCTCTGTTCTTTAGGAGAAATCGACTCTGAGACTTCTTGGTCTTTCTTTCTCATCAAATTTTTCTTGGAGTTCATACATTAGATCCATTTCTCTTTCTGCTTCTCGTAAAGTCGGTTCTCTCTATCGCTCCAAACACTTTCTCACACCTAAGGCTACTCTACAAGTCTACTTTCAAACTATGTCCTTTTTGGGCTAGTAAATCTCTGTTCTATTTGAGGGTTCTTGATAACGTAGAGAAACGTATCTGTAATTTGATTGGCACCCACCCTTTCTTCTTCTATGCACCCTCTCTCTCACAGACGTAGTGTTGCTAGTCTCAGTCTTTTCTATAAATACTTTTATGGCATGTGTTCTTCAGAATTGTCTGATCTATTTACTGTTTCTTTTGTTCCAGCTCGTTTGATTCGTTGATCTAGTGGTCTCCATCAATTCGCTGTTTTGATACCGCATTGTAATACAGGTTCCTATTCCAGTAGCTTCTTTCCAAGAACAGCAGGCTTGTGGAATTCTCTTCCTGCTGACTGTTTTTCTCCTACCAATAGCCTTGGTCCTTTCAAGACTAAGGCCAATAGGTATCTCCTGTCTTTACGATGATCATCTTTCGTTCTTGTTAGCTCCTTCATGCCTTGCCCAGAGCGATTTCCATTAAAAAAAGAAAAGTATTGTTGAGGTAATCTTTCATGATTTTTTAATGTGGCATCTTGGATTTCATTCCTTGAAGCTGGAAACCGACTTCGGGTGAATAGAAGAATGTGTAAAGATAAATTTCTATAAAAAAAAAAATGTTCGATTGGCAGTACCCCCCCCCCCCCCTCCACGCTCCCCATTTTCAAAAAGAAGCTGCTCTATCTCAAATACCTTTAAAAAACAAAAAAACATCTCTTTTTCAGCGCTCCATATTTGGTAAAATTTCACTAGTATTTTGAGATTTGCTAAGATTCTTTTTTATTTTATAAATTTATTTAAATGTATTTATTAGCGTAAAAAAACTTTTTAGTGTTTTTTACACTAATACCTTTTTAGTACACCACCGGCAAAACGTGACAAATAGGTAGTGTTTTAAATAGGCCAAATTTGAAAATAGGCATTTAAATATAAGATTTAAATAAATTTATATCTTAAAAACAAAAAAGAATCTGAGCTAATCTGAAAATATTAGCGAGATTTTGTCAAATATTATCTTACGATCTTACACTTGAAGTGACATCTTCACCCATATCAACGAGATCCTTTGACACCCATACCTATACTTTTACCACTCGCTAGAAAAACAGAAGTTTATGAAAGAAGGTACATTTTCACTATGGAGTGCTGAAAAAGAGATGCCCCTTTCTTAAAATTTTGGGCATGTGAACGGGAGACGGAATAGCTCCAAAAATAGTGGAGCACATAAGAGCCTGGTCAGTTGCATACAAATTCCTAAGATCTTACCATTACTCTACTTTCCCCATTTTCTATGCAGTTCCGAGGACAGAAACCCCGAACAGGCCTCTGCGCGCCAACAACAATCTGAACACCAACAAATTAACTTAAGTGCCGACTATTTCAAATGTTCCCTCTCTACAGTTTTGTAATTCCTGCTGGACCTCTCAGCCCATCCCTCTCCTTTCTTTATCTAACACATTAAGCTGGATGGATGAAAAAAGACACCTTAAACACAACTCTGGTTTATATATGGAGAGAAATTGCTGGATATTGCCTTGTGGATTTCAACCTTCTCAGTCGTTAGCACACAAATGTTAATTTAAATGTAATCAATGATTTGTCAACTGATTTTAAAAATTAAAAAAAAAAAATTATTTTTTGAATCTGTTTTTTTTTCTTAGAAACCATATTTTTAAATACCTGCTCAAATTAAAAAAATATTACAAAATGTGGAGTAAAATGGTTAAAATATACACTAAAAATAGTCTTAAAAAAGTTCAAAGAGAATATATTTTTTTACTAAATAAGGTTTTATATTATACATTATAGTTAGTATTGAAAACTAATATATCTGATGCTTAATAATTGGTCCCTCGATTTCATAAATCAGGGGACTTATGTTTTGAGGTATGTCCGTTCGTCCGGACAGATTTTTCTCCGCAACCATCCATTGAATTTCTCTGAAATTTTGCATGAAGTTGTAACTTTGGTCAGGTTAGAAAGTGACATTCTCCGATTTTTGAAAAAAAATCTGGTTAGCCCCCCCAGGAGGTCAAAAGGCTCCGAAATGGCAAAAAATGACCCTTTTCTCCCATAACGTTTGATACATCCATTCAATTTTTCTGAAACTTGGCCAAAATGTGGAGGCAATTGTTCTGGATATAAAATGAGCATCCTTAACCTCAGATTTGCGCCCCCAGGGGGTCAAAGGGGGGTAAAAAATGCCCCAAATTGCCCAAATTTATTGCATTTTACACTCGCCACATCGACCTCACATACAGAGGGTGACCACGCATGCGTGGCTTGTTTTATATATTAACCCATTAAATACCTAAACATTTGGAGTATACTTGAAGAAGCTTTATTCTACTCGGGCAGCCATTCAATCCCTGTTTAGATCTAAGAGAAACTGAACAAAGGGAAGTAACTCCTTCCCAAAAAGAGAGATTGAAAAGTGCTTTCTTTTTTTATCACAATAATACATGTCATTTTCTGTATAATATTTATGTAATTATTAGATTTTTCCTGTTTTTAATTAATATCTTTTTATTTTTCTTTCAAATCCAATTGCATTTTACTTTCTGTGAGGAAGAAAAAAAGAAAAAAGAAATTCTCTCCAGTTGGAAGTATTTCCCTTTGGTTTCAAAATCGGTTTAAAAACTCAAATATCTTTTTGGGGTAATCATTACCATTACCAACATAAATTATTTTAAAGGAAATACCGGTGGAAAATTATTCAAAAACAATTTAACTTGCTTTAGCTATTCATTTTTTAATTTTTTTTATGGAAATCGCTCCAGACAGGGCATGAAGCCACTTGATATAATGAGCTAAAAAAAAAAAGTTACCATTTCAAGGTCAAAAACTAACCAACGATAAGTGTTAGATGGATAAATTCCGACCCAGAAAACAGCAATTATTCCCCCTTTGTCAGAAACATCGTTCATGGAATGTGAGGACTAAAGGACAAAATAAGTGAAACGAGAGTTACGAGGCTGCCGAATTCGTGAGGTGTTTGCATTAAAAATTTTGATATCTAATATGTAAAACGATTTTAAGCAATTTAATTTCCCGTAAAATAATCCGGTTATGTCCGACTTCCTGTAATGGCTGAATGCGGAATATTTTACTCATTCAATATTTGCAGCAAACTAAATTGCTTAAAACTTCTTTTAAATATAAATTTTTTTTAAACGCAAATAGGTCACAAACTAGTAGGTAAAGCAAAATAGTTTTTTTGAATAATTTTCCCACTGTATTTCATTTAAAATAATTTATGTCACTAATAGTAACGATTACCTTTTTTAATAAACACTCAAAAAAATAACAATAACAAAAATTAATAAAGAAGACAATTAAACTTGTTTATTTCTGTGCTGCAAAAAGAAAACATTTCTGCTCTTTACACACACACATACATATATATATATATGTATATATATATATATATATATAGTGTGTGTATATACAGACAAGAAACGAACATTTAGTTGTACATTTTGACAGAGCTGTTGGGATTGGTGTCTTCTTAGCAACAAATACTTGAGATCATCTCCAGAAAATCCTTTTTTTTTTTTAAAATTTCTTTTGCAGGTGTTTTCTTTTTTAAATTCCTTTTTAAAATCGTTTTCATGGCCACCCATTGCCATTTTTATAGTTGCCACCTCATGTATACACAGACAGAAATGCAGAAAGGGTACCAGACATTGGTTACATATGCAACTAAAGTCTCAAGCAGGAGAGGGGATTGAACACCCTCCACAATACACATCACAGATGAGTCATAAATTAAATGAAAGTGAAGATTATTATTATTATTATTTCTGTAAGAAAATATTTACATTTTTGATACATGCACTTTTGATGAGCACTGTACACAATGATTTTATTATTATTATTATTATTATAAATATTTAAAAAACAAAAAAAAAAGATGGGGGAAAATTATTAGCCATTTTTTTCATCCGATCACAACAATTCTTATCGAACCATTACTTAAGTTGTGGTTATCATTTAGAATTTATGTGGATGATTAATAACCCCAAAATATCGATTCAGATATTTCAAAATCTTTTTTTGTCCCGAATTAGTGGAAGAAAAAAAAAGTTTCTGTCTTTGTTAAATCAAAATAAAACTAACTAATATTGATATTATTTGATGCTTTTAAGCAATTTCTTTTTCATCTTTAATTTCTTACAAAACTTTATATACACTGACACACTGTATAAAATAATATAAATGCATGAATATTGACGTGTGTATATGTATGTGTATATATGTATATATAATGTGTAGGATTCACCGATCCATCACAATTGTTTCAATTCAATTATGTATGTCTCATTGATGAGATGTAAATATTCACATCAAAGCAACTGTAATTGAGTAGTGAGTCTAATTACATATTTTTATACTTCCGTCTTTATAACGAGAACAGAACACTTAAAATATATGCATATATATATATATATATATGCACATATTTAGCAGACCAGTAAAGAAATTGGATGAGAAAAATGATTTCCCTTTGTACAATTTTTTTTTTTTTTACTTTTTATTATTAAAAATATTTCTAAATGAAAAAAAAAAAAAGAAAAAAAGACGTTTGTCAGGAGAAATCAAAAAGAAGGAATAGAATATAGAGTTCTGAGTAATATTCGTTGTAAGGCACTTCAGGGAAGGAATGCACAGGAAATATTTCATTGAAATATATTTTCTAACAATTCCGAATATCAGGAGTTGTGAACAAAACACATTAAAAAAAATTAATAAGTTTCACCACAAATAACTACAACCATTTTATTTTTCTAAATATTTTTCCCCCAGGATGTTTTTTCAAAGCTCAAAGATTGAAAAACTAAACTGGCTTTTTAGGGGGAAAAAAAGAACACACAACAAAGAATATATTGCAGTGTTTGATATTTTGTTCTTCCTATTCACACTGCTTTATTAAAATTTTTAATTCTTTTTTTTTTCTTTTTTCTTTTTTTTCAAAAAAAACAAAAAAAGCTTCAGCTTTCTCCAGCAATATGGATTATTAATTAATCAAACGGATTGTCATCTCATTTTTTCAGGATGAACAGAATCCCATATTGCGGTGACTTTTAGCTGGATGGGGAGACTCTTGTAGTGTCTGCCATTTTCTTTTTTTTTTTTTTAGATCCATCCTGCTAACGTGGTAAGTAGTTTTAGTTTTCAAATCAGGATTTGGCACCCCAGGAATTTTGAGAGTAAAAAAAAATGTAACCAATAATTGGGGACCAAGAAATAGTGAAAGTTTCACTATTTTTAAAATTCTTCCTGTATTTATTTTTACTTTTTTTTTTCTCTCGCTTTATTACTTACCGGTCTCTTTTTAGCCGAGACGGTCATGGAATTGGTTACCGGCAGCTGACGATAAAACTGCTGGTGGACCATACTTACATACACACACGTGCAAGTGCAGAAACTGAGGACAGTTTAGAATTCTTTTCTTTTGGAATGGTTCGAGCTCTGTCCATTTTGTCCGTTTGACTAAGGGACGAGCCCCAACTGTCCTCGGTTCAGGGAAAGACGTGCACGTGTGGTCATAATATGCCAATCACTTTGGCATAACTTGTGACACAGAAATCATATTCAGCTCTGTCTTCTATTGACGAATTGGAAACAAAATAAGCAGACGAACTACAGTAACAGTTGTGAATTCAAATTTGGGTTAATATTATTGGTTAATCAGAATAGAACTTTAAAAAAAGAAACTAGTTTATTTGTTATCACTGATATATATTTTTTTTAGTGAATAAAATCAATTCTGTTAGGTTCCTACATTATTTAATATCTACCCCTTTTTTTCTTTCAAGAAGAATACTAGGTTTAAAAACTTGGTTATTTGGAAACCAGAAACATTACATTGAAGATATGTGTATCAAACAGTAGTACATCACTCGTTTATTTATATTACATAATAATAATAATAATAATAACAATAATGAATGTAACATTGTATAATAAATTGTATATCATATCACAGATATTATACAATATATATGCATAAATATAGAGATATATACAAATATACAACAAACACATGTACACTCACCATGTATGTGTGTATGAATGTGTATAAAAGATAAGCATATCCTTCCCAACCATACAAGGCCATTATTATTCGTATTGGAATTTAAAATATTCAACGGTGAAAAATAAACATTTTCAGTTTGTTTTTATTTAATTTTAACTTTTTTTTCTATTTTTTTCTTAATGTTCGTTTTATTTGTTTTTGTTTATTTTTTTTTTAATTCTTGCAAATTGAAAAGATTTCAAATAACAATTTAAGTTTAATAAATTTTTTTTTTTTTCTAAAGCGTTCCGTCCCAATTTTTCCAGAAGATGAGAAGAGTATTTGTTTTGGAATGAAAAAAAGTAGTTTTCAGCCCCAGGATTGAACGATAGAAATATCTGTGGTAAAGGAGCAGTTGAATCTTTTCAAGGAATCCTGTGCTAGGATTGTTTGTCGGTTTTGTTTTCAAAAAGGAAATCCCTAACCATAATAAACCCATTTTATTTATCTCTGAAATCCTAAATCCCCAAATGTTGGTTCCAAGTGTCTAGAAACATTAACGAAATTAAACAGTCTCCAGATGTTATATATGTCCGCCAAAAGAATTTTGAAGGCCTATCATCTTATTGTGACTGAAAAATACAGTTTAACCCCCCCTCCTTATTATTCATTGTTTTTCTGTCTCATCTAAGTATGTTTCTCCCAAACTCATATACAGTCTATACAATATTTTTATAATAAATAAATTCTGCTGCCCTCCTCTATATATAACTAATAAAAAAAGAAAATATTGATCAGGATTAAATATTAAAATAGATGAAATCGATTGACAATAAAACTTTTCCTTTTTAGGAACATGAATCAATATTTGGCATAAATTACTGACAAAACAGTTTTAAATATGTAGCTTTTCTTAAGAAAGTTATTAAGGTCAATGAAATAGGGGGACATCTACTTTATATAAGATAAATAAATAAAAACTTTTCAATCATAATTCTGCTTTTCACCTAAAAATGACCTAATGAAATGAAACACTGCATAAATGCACTCATGTTTCAGTCCTAGATCTCATCCAGCCATTCAAGATGACCTGGTGAGATCTAGGGTCAAAACATGAGTGCTGTAGAAAACAAGTTTTATCGAATATCTGGGCATCCTAAAAAAATACTTCCTTTTCTTTGTTTATCTTACAATTTTTTTTTTTTAAATCTCTTAAAGTTCCCATTTTTTTTTTTGGGGGGGGGGGGGGGAATCTAATTCAATGAGAAATGTTACTTAGATTTGATAACATTGTTTTTATACACTTAAGAAATAGGCATTACATCTTATTCACTTTAAAATGCCCTTTGAGCAGAATTTTTCTTTTACCCTTTTCAACTTTTAAAAGAAATCTGTAAAAAATGTTTTGCACAAAAAATGGCCACAAACGTTTTTCTTTGTCACTTTATTTAAAAACATTCTTTTTAAATGAAGTTCATTTGAGATGTTATATTGCTAATCTTTTTGAATATAAAAAAAGAAACAGAAGTCGATAGATAATGTGTTTAAAAATATTCTCTATCAAGTATGACAAAAGTATTTCTCGTTATACTAATATAAGTATATTACCGGTCCAAGTATTTCGAGAAAAACGTCTGCCAATTAAAAAAGACAGAATGAACACCGCCAAAAATTGATATCAAAGGGAGATAATCCAATCTGAAACAACATTTTTGATGTACTAATTAAACAAAGAAGCAATGCACATTGGCAAACGGAAATCTTTTACGCTATTCTAAGTTATTAAAAGCAACTAAATTAGTCTACTAAATACCTACCCAAGAAAATGTTCAAAGAAAGAAAAATTTGCATTTAAAAATTGACATTTTTGGGACTGTTATGCTCATCATAACAGTCCGAAAAAATGGCAATAACTTATCTAAAAAAAATATGGACAAAAAAAATGAATGAAACTAAAAAAAAAGATGGTTTACTAAAACAAACTTATTCTCTTTACAAAATTGATGTTAAGGTCCAGGAGGTTTTTGTAAAATCGGTTTGTTTTGAGTAAAAGCTGTGGAAACTGATTATTTGAGATTATATATTTAATATCTGTTTATCATTATTTTTGTTATCTGTACCCAAATAATTCTTCTCCGCACAATATTTGATGTTACAGGTCCAGGAAGTAGAGAAGAACATTAGATTCTTTAACAAAAAGTAAAGAATTGAGATAAAAAAATATCAAAATCAAATAAATTTAATGAAATATCAGAGTAACAGACAGGTTTCCGCACACATTTTTTTCAATATTCGATGTTTCAGGTCCAGGAGGTTGAGAAGCCTGTTCAGTTACTTGATAGATTTGAATTTGGATAAAAGATAAACTGAAAAGATTTTTATGACAATAAACGCATTTCTCTGCACATATTTGATGTTTCAGGTCCAGGAGGTTTGAGAAAATAGTTTATTGCTCAAATCAATCTTTTCATTTTTTTACTTTCTCCTTAAAGAAAAATAAAATGTCCATATTTTTCCCCTTTTAGGTTTAATAATAAAAACAAGTTTTCTTAGCCTTAAGCTCACACCGTTCCCGAAAAACCCCTGCTATGTAGTGTGACAGACATCTCTGCAGTTTTTTTTTTTCAGTTTTGTTCTCAGTCCAGGAGGGAGAGAAATTCTGTTTAACTACTTAGCAAAAGTCTCTCTCTTTCTCTCTCTCTCTCTATATATATATATAAATATAATGTATTTCTATTGTAGCAGGTTCCTACATCTCTACTGTTCCCAAACACATTCTCAGCACGTATTTGGTGTTACAGGTCCAGGAGGGTTAGAGAATGGTTCGTCCATAGTAGAGAAATGTAAAACCCACACAAAAAAAAATGTTTGAATAAAAAGAGTAACAAACTTCTCCACACAGATTTGATGTTACATGTCCAGGAGGCAGAGAAGAGAGATTACTCTTTTTAATATAAGTAAAAAAGTATAATGTAAAGTAACTAAATCTCTTTTTTCTCTCTGTATATTTTAACATTGATGTGAGCACGCAGAAGATAAAGACATTTTGCTGGGTAAGCGAGAGAAAAAATAAAAATTCACTTTACTATTTAAGAAATTTCCGTCCATATAAAAACTGTAAATTTGATGTTACTGACCCAGTGATTTAAACAAAATAATAACATAAAATTAAATTTATAATAAAATAGAAGAAAAAAAATTGACTATAAAATAAAAATATTTGATACTATAGTAAACTATCTTATGCTAAGTAAAATTAATTAAAAAATTATTTAATCAATAAAATACATTTCTAATTAATTGATTTAAAATGTGAAAATGTTATTCAAATCAAAATGTGTTGAGATAAAAATGTTGTTCATTTGGATTTTTCAAGATCTACTCTTAATAAAATGCAGTGTTTTAAAACCTAAACATTATAAAAAAAAGTGACAAGTAGTTGGCCATTTATTTCAAATGCTATATGCAATAAAAATGGAGGACTTAATGGAGAAAGCTAAAGGTAGTCAGGGAAATAATTTTCTTTTTTTTGAAACTTTGAGAGGGGAAAATAATTTAAAATTTAAAAAGAAAAAAAAAATTTGCACAAAAGTTGTTAGCCTTTAAACTTGAAAGGCTTTTTTAAAACATTTTTTAAAGGTTTCAATTTTTATGACGGCTAGAAAAAGATTTTAATGTCTTTTTCTTCAAGGTTTTAGTGCAAATATATATATATTTCCTTTTCCATTAATTTACTTTTTTTTAAATTCTTAAATCAGGAGTGAATCCAAGTAGCAGACAGACATCCGGGGTTACCAAGGGCTATCTGAAGCTGGCCTTCGAGATGAATCCTCATTCTCTCTTTGTTAAGGACATAACACCCTTCCTTAACAAAGAAAAAATGTATTTCTCAAAAAGGAGGAAAGAAAGAAAGAAAGAAAAGCCAACAAAGAAGAAAAAAAACAAAAAACGAGAGGGGCGATAATAAAATGCGACCAGTGGAAAAAAATAAATGTATCACACCGAAGCTTCTTATTATTCGGGGCCTCTCTTTCCACTTCTATGCCAAAACTTTAATTTCTTTTTCCTTTTTCTTTTTCCTTTTTTCATTTATGTTCAATTTTTATTGAAGCAGCAAGAGCAAGGACATCACCAATGCATCCTTTCCAACAGCAAACAGGTTAGGATGGATTGGTGTGACTTCTTTCGAACAAACAACGCATGACTTCCCAGGGATGGCCTTCTCCTTCGGCAGCACCGGGAGAAGTCAGTCGTTGTAAGGATGTGCGGCATGAACAGATGACACACATGCGAGAAAAATTACATTCGGCGATTTTTATTTATTTTAATCTTTGAGCATTTTAAAAATTTTATTTATTTCAATGCTTAGCATTTCATAAATTTTTTTTTTCTTGGGCAATTGAGATAGTTTGCTGACGGTTCTTAATTTTTGGCTATAAATGTCTATATATGTGCACAAGAAAATTTGTTTTATGGCTATAAAAAGTTGATCTATACATGCCAATTTAATTGCATCATTTTCTACATTGTTGATTTCAGCTGTTGGTTAGTCAGTTTTAATGGAGTCCTCTACGCCAAACGGTTTGTAATATTAATTTGCTATTTAATATTTCTCCAAAGTACACATTTTGAAAGAGGCGGTCACTTAGCCAGAGGCTATGGTAACTCTTAACAATGTGGTCTTAATCTTTTATCCATTTAAAAGTCAGAATAGTCAAAGCCACACACAGTCCCTTTATTTTGGGGTATGTGAAAGATACAGGAAGAGGAATCTCTTCTGATTTAACTTCAGGCTCTTAGAAACCCTTCGTAACCAAGCTTCTTTTCACTGTATTGTTTATCTTACTGAAAGGATCCATCTTCGATAGATCCTATGTTGTCTTTCAAAAGCCATTTTAATAATTGCACATTTTTTCCTTTTGAAACTTTAACATTTTTTTGTTGCTCATTTTTCTGCGTTTGTCGTGCCCATGCACGCACATACATTTGGATTCGTAGGTGCTCCTTGTCAATAGCTATAAACCTGCAGTGATGCTGCCCCTACAACGCACCCCTGTGGCTGTATTAACACAAAGCTCTACCTTCCAAAGGTTTGGAAGATAAGGACAATGGGTTCATACATTCAAAATTTTCAAACTGCTCAGCTGCCCCAGTTTGTATTTGGCATGGAGTGATACAAAAGTTGAAAAAAAAAATATATTTAAAAAATATACAAAGTCAACTACTATAATCACTATTAATAATAGAAATTTACCAAAAAAAAAAAAAAATGAAGAGTTGTGTTTAAAAGAGGCTTCAAAAGTTACGAAATCCATCATCAGTACACAATACACCTTATTTGTGTATAATGTACAAAAAAGGGATGCCCCCTCAGAATTGTTTGGTAAAAGTCTAAATCAGTAATTTTGGTAATAAGTCTCGAAATGACTGCATTTACAAATAGGCATGCAATTTGGTAACGTACTTCTGCGTGTTAATGAAAAAGGTTTTTGTCTTTCTCCAATAAGTCCTTTCTATGTTTTTGCTGAGAAGGAAAAGGAAGTTTTCAAAAAAAAACTTTTTCTACAAGACCAGGTTTAAAATAAAATAATATTTCAAAAACTAATTGTATATATTAAAAAAACAAAAAAACTATGCCCTCTTAGCTAAGTTTTCTACATTTCTAATTATAGAATCTGTTTCGGAGGCTGAAAGCAGCAAAATTCAACTTTTACACATTTACGTGATAAAAAAAAAAAAAAAAAAAAAAAAAATCCAACAAGTTATCTTTAACAAAACGCACTGACCTACAGAAATTAGTCAAAACAGAAATATTAATTTACTGTATGTTTTATAAAAGAAAATGTGAAAAAAAACACCCGATCCCTAAAAAAACAGAACAATTCCTGAGATACCTTAAACAAAGTTAGTATCAGTCATCATTAAGATTAAAGGTCAACTATTCTTCAATAGAAACTGTTCTTCATCCCTTAATGAAACCAGACAATCCTTACCGAATTTTAATTCCACGAATTTTGTTTTATATATTTATCTACTTAATTAACCGACTTTATTATAACTATTAGCCCCATTAATTACAATTAGTCATAATATATTTTTTTAAATATCAAAAACCCTATTATTATAATTACATTTTTAATACATACTGACAATAATTATTAACAATTTATTGTCAGAAAGACTTTGTAGAAATATTTGTAGACAAGATTTTTTAATGCATTTTGATAATTTAATTAATAACTGGTTAAATAAATGACTGCTAAAAACTTAAACTTTTGCTTTAATATTGTAAAAAAGATAGCATTCATTCATTTTTTTTTATTAAACCTATCCTTATTGTTCAAAAAGGATATCTCAAACAAAAATGGATACAATCAACTTTCTGTTTATAATAATTTCTATCCCACAACATTAAGCTGTGATAAACTAAATGTGTAAACCTTTAATCTTAAAGGTATGTATGTATATATATATATATATATATATATATATATATATATATATATATATATTACATATAAGTATGTTTGTTCTTTTAAAAATTTGATTCAACTGTCCAACACGATTTTTGCCCCCAATGTTTGGAGATTTTCTCTTCATATTTTAAACTTTATATATATTGTTGACATTTTTTGTTAATTTCATTCTTTTAGGGAAGCTGATGAATGATTTCCCTTAATAACACCCTATTTAAGATGCAATAATTTTATTTTTTGTGAAAAGAACCCTAGGTTTTGAATACTGCGAAAGACTTTCATAATCTTCTTCATCCAGATATTTATGTATATACAAGTAAAAAACAAACAAAAAAAACCACCAGAAGTTCACAGAGTTATTAACAAATAATTTGTCATGACTAAAAGATTGGATGCTAATATTTCACACCAGTTGTTACTGGGTGAAGGTTGGTAAAACATTTGCCCTTTAACACGTTTTATTTATGTAAATTCAGCAAAGTTTAGAACCTGAGAATTTTGTTTTGAAATTTGAAATTCTTTATTTTTCTATAAGAATTGGTAGATATTAATCTTTTACTCAGATGAGCAATTAAAACCCTATTTCTATGGATTGTATAAAAATTCTTAATAAAATCAGAAATATCTATATACATTTTAAACGGTTTTCCAACCGTTTACTACACTTGAATCAGAGTAGTAGAATTATAGCTGTTTCAAATTTAAATGATTTTATATAAAATAGATTTATTGAAGGATAAGTTTTGATTGAAATTTGACTGACAAGGATAATTTAATTTATTTCCGAGTTAATTTTTTCCTTTCTTTAATCTCATCTGAAACCTAAAGTTGTAAGCATTGTCTAAGTATTTTTCAAGATCTCACCGTTTTTTTTTGTCTCTACATTCAGTCATTATCAAAATCAGAAAACCAGTATGTAACTGTTTTGTGTTCGCATTTATATATACAATTATGAATGTGATTTTTAAATCTGATAACAAATCTGTGATAATTAAGACAGAACTCCCCCCCTTCAGCATTATAAGAATTAGCATTTAAATAAAACTCTTTATAATAAATATTAAAAAAAAAGAAAATCTAGAAATGAATTTAAATTGGGTGAATGTACAAAATAGTTAACAAAGGCCCCACCCACCCTCCCCATGTTAAAAATAGGTTTCTAAATAATAACGTTATTATTTAAAAACCCATTCCTAATATGGGGAGGGCAGAGGGGGGCTTTGTTAACTATTCTCTATTTTCACCTTTAAATTATTAACATTATCAAAATAAAAACTTCAAAATGACAAAAAAAAACAATTTGCAAGAATAAATTTAATATATAGTTTTTGTCTATATATATATATTTTAGTATCAAAAATATAGAATAAGAATTGCTTTTTGGAAGAAACATAAAATCTTGTTTTGGATGGTTATAGATTTTATACAATGGTTGTTGCAAATCTACATCGCTTGTCTTCACCAAAAGGTCAAGATTTCTCATCCATTTTGTTTGTAGATCGTATTTTTTAAAAATTATTTCTACCATTCTTACCAAACATAGCAAAATCTATTAAATACCAATTGATAATGTTAGTTTACTCTTTTTTATTCATTTATAATATTTTTCTCATGTTTTTAGCGTTTTTATTTATATTTAATTTTTTTTAGCAACATTTAATTTTCCTCCCAAATAGGACAGAAAATCAAGTCCACATCCAAATTTTAAAATTTGATAAATTAAAAAAACAAGAATGAATTTTCATCTTGTTTTTCTTTTCTTTTTCCTGCATTTTAAAGTGCAGATTGTTTTTTTGTTTTTTTTTAATGGGAGGAAATTAAATCGAGGAGAATAAATTGATCAACTCTGTTGCTGTAACATTGCGATAAAAAAGTTTTTTTTTTATAAAAAATAACCAACAAGAGTGGAAACAAAATATGATGTGCAAAGTCTGCTTTTTTTTTGTATTTTGTTTTGTTTCATTTGTAACGGAAACTTGTAAAGAAAAAAATTTTTTTTTTTGCTTATAAATTTGCTTTAGCGAATCTGGTTAATCCAACATTTTTAGACAGAATTTTAGCTTTGTATAAATTGAATAAAAGGCAAAACTAAGATAAAACAAAAAGTTCCTTATATTCATTCTTCGTGGTCATTTCCGGTTTCAAAAAGTTTTTTTTTTACGTACATGTCTATTCCTGAGTGGATGATTATATATATATATATATATATATATATATATAGGATACGTTTAGGCTTATTACCATGTAATAAGTCGATATATATCCATTCCAAAGTAGCTCGATATCAATATTAAATTAGTTATTAGTTTATTATTGTTGTTTTACTTACATTGACAAGTCAAGGTTTTAATCCATATGACCTCCTCAGAGCCATTATTTTATTCAACTCTCGAGTCTAATAAAGTAATGGCTCCGAGAAGGTCATATAGACTGAACCCAATGATTATGCAAGCTCATATATATATATATATATATTTATTAAATTTGCATTTTGCTTAATCTAGTCTGTTAATTTTATAAACTTGTCTTTGAATTAAAAAAAAATTGTTTTCTTTAAATAATTTTAAATAAAATAAAATTTCATCAAATCACCATAATTCATTAAAAAAATTAAAAAAAACTTTTTTTCCACTAACTTCGGGATAGAAGTTTTTTCTTTCTACTTAAATAGTTTTTTCATGCAATTATTTATTTCAACTGTTAATCTCGTCAGTCTCAGACTCTCTCCTTTCACTCGGTGTCCAGGCACCGTTTTTCTGTGTGCAAATGCGTTAGGGTGTACACACACTACATAACTTTTCATTTGTGTCTGGCGCTCACCCCCCATCCCTTGCATTTCTGCCCATGTATACGCAACTTACAGGGGAAAGAGATCCTAATACCGATAATCACATCAAGTACTAGGTCTGCCTACAACCTGCAGTAAGGAATTCTGGGAAGCCGTACTTCCTCTTCGACTCACCTGAAAAAAAAAACAGTTTTATTTATTTTTAATTACAATCAACATAAGACATTTTCTTCAATCAAAATTATGTAATAGATTTTAATCAAAATTTTAAATAAGGATTCTAGGCATAAGGTTTTATTGAGTTTGTTTTTCATTTTGTTTGGGGAATTAATTTTACTCATCCTGGGATGGGTATTTTTCTTGTTTAGGATAATAGACAAATATTTTCCCCAAACAATAGGTGAAAAACATTAAAATTAGTAACATGCAACTAATATTAAATAAACACAAAAATAGTTAATAGTGACAGTAGTGCTAAATAATACCAATTTATGTAATTGTAGAATTAAAAAAAAATGCTTAACAGCTAATGTAATAGACAAATAATATTAATAATCAAGAAAAAGTGTATATAGGAGCTACAGCAAATCCATTCAAGATTAGATATAGTCATCATATGATGAAATTCGAAAATTAAAAAAAATAGTCCTACATTGTAAAATAGATATGAGAACAAAAACATAAATGCTAATATTAATTGGAAATTCATAAAATTAGCACCTTCTTGTTATATTAAGAAAAAGTACTAATTTTACGATTAAGTAGAAACTGTAAATTATGTGTAGGTGGATAATATCAAATTGTAAACTTCAAAAACAAAATTAAATTATTAAACAAGAAACCGGATTTTGCAGTCAAATACGAATATAAATATGCTTTGTCATTTAACTCCTGATTAAACAAAATAAAGCAATAATTTTAACCATGAAGAAATTAATAAAACAAAAATAATTAACACAATAAAGATATAAATAAAAAATACTTATTCACTCTAAATAACCATATGATTGTAAAGATAAATAAGAAAAAAACTTTTAATCCATAATATTTCACATTTAACAAATGAAAGATATAAAAATAGTCTAAATATAGAAATATTGTCTAAATGGAAAGAAAAGTAAGTAAATAAATAAGGACATCATCTCTAATATCAATTGGGAAATCTAAACTTTAAATCATGTTTAGAGGAAAAATACCAAATTATAAACTTATATAAACTTAAAAAAAACAAAACAAATGAAATCTCTTTCTCATATATATATATATATATATATATATACAGGGTGTTGCAGCATAATCTGACACTTGACAAAAAGTAAACAAAATACCAGGAGGTGCTGAGGAGTGTGGTGAAGCCTTAGATAGACGAGATCGCCGACAAATGCCCTTACGTCTTCTAGCAGGATTCTGCTCTTGCACACAGAGCCAAGACGACCCATACATGGCTGCTCAACAATGTTTCTCGCCACTGGTTGCCGGATTTGTGGCCACTCTCCTCACCCAACTGCAACCCCTTGACTATTTCTTCTGACGTGTAATTGTGGACAAGACCAATACTGATTCTAATTTATTTTTAGCCATGAGTGTACTGTCCAGATTTAATCTTCCTCTGGGGTAATCAAAACTAAAACCAAATATCTGGCATATAATCAAGGAGTTAGCCCGGGAATCACCAGATTTCTGCACGCCACTGCCACACGGGGCAAACATTTTGGTCAATTATTTAAAGTGGAAAAAAAAATACTCACTGGTTTTGATCTCGTTCCTTGTGTAGGGACTTCTTCTAAAAAACTGGCGGGGACGAGTCCTCTGTTTCCATTGAACTAGAAATTAAAAAAATTAAAAATAAATAAAATCTAATGAATAAAACAATAGTTGAATTTTTTCCTTCTTCTTCATCATCATTTTAATGTCTGTCTTACATGTTGGCATGTGTTGGACGGCTTTGATTTCAAAACTAACCTATCTTTTGCCAGGTCTTTATTTATCCCTTTTTCTCTAAAGTCCATTTTCATCACTTCTTCTCATGTTTTCCTTGGTCTTATCTCTGTGAACTTTCCCTGCTACCTGAACTGTTCTACATCCATTCTTTCAACATGGCCATACCATCGAAGTTTCTTGTTCTGCACAAATCTCTCTATACTGACCAGATTTAATTTTACTCTGAACTCATCAGAAATAAGCCTGTCTTTCAGACTCACATTACGCATTCATCATATCATTCTCATATCATGTCTCTCCATGCAATGCATGTCCTCAACCCTCGTTTGCCAAGTTTCACTTCCATACATTGCATACACATGTTTGATAGATTCTTCCCTTGGTCAACAGTGGTAACGCTCTTCTAGTTAGCAAAGGCAGCAGTTCCATAAACTTACTACGTTCACTCTTAACTCTTGCAATCACACTAACATCTGCTCCACCCTGTTCTTCAATGGTATCACGGAGCTAACAAAATTTCCCGACAACCTCAATAGCTTCGCAATCCAGATAGACTTTCTCCACATCTGAGTTCTTATCTGATTTAATAAATTAAAATTCCTGCTTATTTCAATTTTGATTTGAAATAATTAAAAAAAAAAATGAAAACAATATCAATTAAGCCAAAGAAGGACATTATTTTTGGCAAATATTACAGGGTACGCCCCCACCCCAAATGTCACGCATTGAATTGTCAATAAAATCCACAATCCTTTCTGTATACATGAAAGGTGTGAAAATTACAGACATAATTACTAAAGAAAAAGTTATGTTAATTGTCCCAACACAATCGAAGTACATGTGTTGCTCAGGTAAACGAATAGAGAGAGATATGCATGGACAACGTGTAAGTAAATAAGGCTGACTTTGTTGATGATGCCTTGTTTTACAAATCGAATTAAAACTTATTGGCAGCAAAGGCGGAAAAATGCATAATGCCATGTAAAAAAGAACGGGTTACAGGAAAATAAAAGTTATGTACAAGTATATACATTCTCAAAATAATTGTCCATATGTACACGCGTTCCAAAATTTCATTTTATTATCACTATTATATCAGACTAAAGTATATGAAAAGTTATGTACAAGTATATACATTCTCAAAATAATTGTCCATATGTACACACGTTCCAAAATTTCATTTTATTATCACTATTATATCAGACTAAAGTACATGAAAAGTTATGTACAAGTATATACATTCTCAAAATAATTGTCCATATGTACACGCGTTCCAAAATTTCATTTTATTATCACTATTATATCAGTATATGAAAAGTTATGTACAAGTACATGAAAAGTTATGTACAAGTATATTGATCCTCGAAATAGTCGTCCAAGTCTGTCTTGAATACGTTTGTCGTGGAATGCTGGACTATATATGATACAAAAATAAAGTTAGTCTATGCCTGGTTTGTCCACCATGCTTCAGTCATGCATGCCCAACAGCCTTTGTTTTATCGCTGTTCAATGAGCATACCTGGATACGACGTGCAAATTGTCAATAACTCTGACACTTCTTTCTCGTTACGGCCTTGATTTTGGCTGCGATGGCCCTCTTCAGTTCAGGAATAGTCTGGGGATTGGTTTGATAGACATTATCTTTGAGATAACCCCACAGATAAAAATAATGTTAGCCGGATTTTCAAAGTTGGATCTATTCAAGCTGTTAAATCAAACTGACTAGCCAACTTTTATTTGTTATTGTAGTAGTCCTTGCATATCATTGAACGATGATAAAAAAAAAACTATTGGACATTCATGACTGAAGCGTACTTGTTGGATTGCAGAAAGTATTGTAAATTCCATGGGTAGCATTTTTGGGGGATTGGGGGGGGGGTCTTCCTGTATTTGCTATTTGAATGAATTAGACATTTCTGATCGATTTTAATCTGTACCAACATGCAGAGGTTTAAAACTAATGTAAACAGACATCTCGCTACACAGCTCCCAACTTAGGATGACACCTAAACCTACACCCTAATTCTCAGTAGCCCCTTGCGTTTACAGTGGCGGTCTGCCTTGTTTGGGGTGAATTATGTTAAAAAAAAAAAGAAGAATTTTCGAAGCTTTTATTTTTGTTTTTTATCCACCACTTGTTCTGGCATTTTTTATGGACCAGATTTCTTTTTTCTACAATATGTTTCCAGAAATTAGTGATGGTCAGAAAATGGATGACCATTTTATATTAAATTTATATAGGAAAGTGATCCTCCACTATAAAATATTGGGTAAAACAACAACAAACAAAATTCTCTAACGACACAATCGGTAAGTGTATACAGAAGAAATATAAATTGGTCTATAAGAAATGGCAAAATCAGCGCCAAATTTTCTGATAATTTTTTTTTAAATCCATTAAACTATTTCTTGTTTTTCTCAGTAGGCTTGTTTCAGAATCAGCAAGAATATGCATCCGACCACTTTGGCTTAATCCAACCAACAAGAAAACAAAATATTATACTACATTTGCAAGCGTAGCAAATAAGGAATGTGAAAAATTCAAACTCAGCAAACTGACTCCATATATGTTCAAAATATGTCATATTTGATCAGTTCTTACATTTCCAAGAAACACTGAAATATGATCACGTCTACTATCAAAACTAGAACAATATTCTGAGTTAACATTCCAAAATATAGCTGAAGAATGTCAATGTATAATAAATCTTCGCCATCATTCTACAAAAACAGGCAACGCATCTACTGTGACTAAAAAAGAATTTGTAAATGTTTCTCGTGGACGTGTGTGTACCTTCTTTCTCTCTCCTTGTCCTGGCTGCTGCTGCTACTGTGAAGTTTTTTGTTTTTTATATTCTCCCAAAAATTAAAAACAAAAATCAACGTAGTCTCTCTTCCCAAACTCAGCTGTGTCTTTTTGCGACTTACCTCTCCCCAGTAGAAACCATCTGATCTCTCATTACCATAGACAGTGATGTGATCTCCTGCTCGGAATCGTAACTCACAATCAGGATAATCATGGGGCGACTGGGTAGATGGGTTGTAATCATAGATGGCAATGTACTGTAAAGAGAAAAGGAACAAAAGCATTACGACCTGAAGAATTAAAAACGAATATATATAAAGAGTGTTGCAGCAAAATCCGACACTTGACAAAAAATAAACAAAATACCAGGAGGTGCTGAAGAGTGTGATGAAGCCCTGAATGGATGAGATCGCTGCCGAATACTCTACGTCTTCTAGTATGATTCCGCTCCTGCACACAAGACCAAAATGACTCAGACGTGGCTGCGCAACAACGTTCCTCACCACTTTTAGCCGTCCTCCTCACCCAACTGCAACCCCCCTTGACTATTTCTTCCGAGGCATGATTGTGGACAAGACCAACAAGCATAGACACAATATGGTCAACTCTCTCAAGAATAATAAAGGAAAAGCGACAATGATGAAGAAATAGTTGAATTTATATATATAATAAATATTTGTTTTGTTTATTATCTATGTATGTATACGTTTCGTCTTTTATAATCGGAACTCACCAGCATAGAGATATGACTATTCACTACCGGTCATGCGATTCGAAACCCCGGATTCTGAGCAAATAAACAGTGATAATTTTAACACTTTATCTGGCTATATATAGAGAGAGAGAGACAAGTAAAAGATAAGAATAAAGATTGTAAGAATACAAAATCTATTGCGTCCTCAGTTGTTAAAACATGGTGTTTAAAAAAAAAAAGTTATTTTTCTATCTTTAATCCATGACTTTTCAAAGAATGGAATCTTATCATCAGAGGAATACAGAGAGATAAGTTGGTAAGGAAATTACAAAAAGTCATAATTTGAACAGATAGAAATATAATCTAAGATAAATACAAGTATAAAAAGTGTAGAAAATGTCCAGTTCAAAGAGAAGAAGTTGAAAATATAGAAAAAGTTCACCGTTGAAGGCGTCATGAAAATTGTAGCAGCAAGTTCAAAAGTGGTAAATCCATTTACTTTATAAATATATACTACAATGGTATGGTAGTTTGCTTGAAGCATTGCTGGTAAATAAGTATATAGGTATTTAATAAGGCTGTATGCAATGCAGAAAAAAAGCAGAATTATGAAAGAGGAGGTGAACCAAAACAAATAATTGAAGTTAATACGTACAATATTTTCCTTCATAAACTTGTCTATTTTTTAGCAAATCTTACATTTACTGTTAATAGAAAAGGGGTGAGTTTCTCCCGAAATATAAAAATATTTTTTCCACAATCCCGGATTATGTTAACAGTAAATGAAAAATTTACTGAAACATTATGTGAAAGATATAGTTTAAAAATAAATGGATAAGTTTTTAAAGTAACATATCGCATATATTGTCTTAATTATTTGTTTTTGTTTATCACCTCTTTCACTGTCCTGTATTTTTTTCCATACCGCATACAGTCTTATTAAATACCGGTAAAAGTTAAGACTAACAGTTTAAACATAATGCAATAAAAAATTGTGTATTCAAATGGTTTTATGTTGTTTTTGTTTTTTAAATATTATTAAATGAGGAACCATTTTGAGTTAAAATTTATTTAGTATTACGCATGTACTCCGAAGAAAAACATGTTTGAAAAGTGTAAATATGCTAGAATAATCGAGATTTTAACAAAAAATAGAGTCTTACGGAATGTCACCATGTTCTTTGTTTGTATCGCTCAAGACAAAAAAATATTACAACTTCTTTTTCCCCTATTACTATGTAATAATACATTGATTTTAACTCAAAAACGTTCTTAGTGCCATAAGCTTAATATATATATATATATATATATATATCATTTTTGAAGAAACTGTTTAGACTGACGATTTTTACCATTACCTAAATACCTACACACACATTATATATATATATATATATACATTTATTCTCACAGAGACAATTTGTCAAAGACAAACAGAAGAGGATATAAGAAACATGATGCATAAAGAGGGTGAATATATCACAGGCGTAGTTTATAACAGAAAGGCTACGTTAATTGCTCCAACACCATCGAAATACATGTGTTGCCAGGGTAGAAAGAGAGAGAGAGAGAGAGAGAGAGAGAGATATGCATGTGTGCTGTATAAGTAAATTTGACTTTGTTGATGTCTGGGAGCTTATACGGCTGCAATCAGAAGGAAGTCT
This sequence comes from Sepiola atlantica, assembly GCA_963556195.1. Lineage (NCBI taxonomy): Eukaryota > Metazoa > Mollusca > Cephalopoda > Sepiida > Sepiolidae > Sepiola > Sepiola atlantica. The sequence continues at coordinate 54,604,385 of OY744533.1, read as the reverse complement.
TATAGGACTACAATCATAAAAGACATCTGACAAGCATGATATCAGAGTTGTGAAAACCATACAAAGATGGAGAACCAGTTTGGATCATGTCCGATGGCCTCGGGTATCCAAGCTAGAAAAAAAAGATATCCGGTTCTATAGTCCCCACATATTTTTGCTTTCTGAAGATAGAAGAGTGCATTCTCTCCTCGACTAGTAACAGTTGAGGAGAGATAACTTGGATATAATGCAAGGGAGATAACTCCCTGATAATTCTGGTTTCGTCTTCCCAAAAAGGATCCAGAAGAGAAAATTTTCACTCTGCACGATGAGACGGAGCTAATAGAGTCAACAACATATACAACTCATTCGTTACTAGCTAACAAGTGCATACTCATTATCATTCAAACCAAAGTCATAATTATTATTTTTCTTTTCGTAGATGAAAGTGCTTACCATTTTTCTTGGTCCCAGATTGAGGTGAGGACTGGGAAGAATGTCAGACAAATCTGTGTCTGATCCGATATCACTGGCGCCATCATCCAACCACCGATCCAACCCTTCAAACACAACTTCAGCCGGTGATGACATTTGACCACTAGCTGCCACAGACTGGATGGCGAAATACTGTGGCCGTGACAGATCCAAGTTCTCTACAACTGCCTTTGCTAAATGGGCGCTGCCTGGCTGCTGGCAGAGCCGACCATTTATAAATATCTGGAAGGAAAAGCAGGAATTTATTTTGAATAGATCTTAAAAAGGTTTTTCATGGTAAAATAATAATTGAAAATTGCCTTTATATGTGAATACATAATAAAGGTATATATATATATATATATATATAATTAACTTGTTACAAATATCCAGGGGGTATGAATCCGAAGGAAGTTGAAACCGGGTTTATGAGAGTGCTCAATGAAAATTCCTTTCGCCGGCCCGATGAGTTGGTCGCTATTCGCACCAATGAAACAAAACTTGTTTTGTCGCAACTAATGGAATAAAATCAAAAAATATATATATATATATATATATATTACCCGCCCCAGGAGGGGTAAAATTAATTCCTCCGAACAGAACAGTTTTGCACCACTTTTATGCCCCCTTACAAAGATTAAAATCAAGATATAATGCTACTAAACCTTATATCTAGAATCCTTATTCTAATTTTGATCAAAATCCGTTACATGTTTTTTTATTCTTGAAAATTTCTAAAATTTAAGGGGTCTTAAGAAGATATTGAAATTCGTGTCTAATGGATCAAATTTAATGCAAATCTAATATATTTGAATTTTCAAATGAGAGGTTATGTCCATATTCTGTCCCCTAAAAACCCTTTAAAATACCCCAAAGAAACTGAAATTTAATTGATGTATAATACCTATTGTTAAAATTTCACAAAAATCGGAGGTATCTGAATTTTCACAAATGGCTTCCATCTCTTCTTTGTCCCCTTTGCTAATGCTAAATTAAACTAAAAATAAACCACAGTATCCACCCTTACGCCTAGCAACTGTGTTCCAAAATTCATAATGATCGGTTAATTAGTTTAGGAGTGAATTTTAAACATAGAAATATATAAACATACCTAACTTTATATAAATAGAGACATATATACTAAAAATACCCCATGACCCGTTGGGTCACAACCACTATTTATTCTACTTTGATTTCATTCGAAAAATCATAAACTGTGACGTCATCTCTGTTAATACATTTGTTTTGCATAACTAAAATTAATAAGTCTCTTTACTTCTATATTATTATTATTATGTAGAAGTATTATTCTTTATTATTCTTATATAAAATTAAAGAGTTATAAATTAGATAATGACACTGAAAAGAGAGAGTTACACTTTCTTTAAATATTAAGAACTATTAATAGTTGAATCAACATAGAGGGAGACGGCAAGAGAAATACATAGAAAGATGAGCGACTTGTTTAGTTAATTATAAATTATGGTTAATTAAACGATTTTTTTTTTTCAAATATAACTCAATCCCAGAATTAAATTATATTTTAGCATGTATTGTGGGTTATTAAAGTATATAGGAAAGATATGTAGACACACACACACATATACAGGGTGGGCAAAAATAAGGGTCCTATTTTGAAAAATTCATAACTTTTTTATTTATTGATTTTTAAAAAATTTTTTTTAGAATAAGTAAAGGACCCCTTCTGAAGCAAGCATGAGCCGTATTAGCCCTAAGGAACGCACCCTCATTTAGAAAACATTATTTTTGCTTAAAAAACTCAAAACAGTGTAAAAAACAATACTTTAGTTTTTGTAAGTTTTAAGAAGTGTTTTTCGGCTAAAATTTGTTTTGTTTATTTCAAAAAATCTCGGAAGGGTCAGTCTACACACACATAAAGTTTGGTGAGTTTAACTTTTATTTTGTGGAAGTTATTCAAATTCAAGTTATTCAAATTTAAAGATAGGACCCTTATTTTGGCCCACCCTGTATATATATATACTAACAAAGTCACCCGGAATTGCCAATGTATTAATCTATATAATATGCTAAGGCATTTCATATTCATATGTACATTATCATCTTTCAAATACATTTAAAAAAGAGATCGTCCGATGTCACTAAGGTAAAAAATTCTGACTTTACCCATTTTAAAATTAATTTTTCCAAAATCAAATTATGTTATCCTGTCGACTAAAACAGCACAATTTCAAATAAATACATTTCAAAGAGTGACATTCGTTTTATTTATTTAAAGAATATTAGGTGGCAATGACCATTATTTTTACAGCAGAAGGAAGAGCATTTTTTTTTCTTAATTGGGTTCTTCTGCAGTTTACGGACCGTGCTATTTTTTAGATAGGATTTTCAAGTAAAATTCAATTTTTACGATATCTTTTGTTTATTAAATTGTTAGGTGAAAGTACAGAATAGTTAATAAAGTCCCCTCCCCATGTTAAGAATGGGGTTCTAAATAATAACGTTATTATTTCATCCCAGTCCATGAACTGCAGAAGCGCCCTTAATAGTATTGACCCTGACAGACATTCATTATTTCAAAAAGGAATATTATTATTAACAGTAAATTATACAGATTGGTGTAGAAAACACCGTGGAATTTCCACGGGATCTCGCTAGTTAAAAATAATACTGGTCATGAATATTTTTATTTATTTAATTGTTAACATTAGAAAGCTTAACAAAAAAATATAAATATATATATTTAACATTAAGACAATCTGCTTCCTACAAAATTTCACGTTCCTTGGTCTAATAACCTGAACATAGTAGACACACATCTCCCATATTAGTACAGATAGAAAACATTTAATAAGAGAAAAAGAAGACAGGCTCTAATTTGTTTGGTGAATAGCTTTTAGAAATATCTCCACTCACTCGGTAACCAATTAATTGCATTCCATTGTTTTGGTCGAGTTCATCCATTAATGGAGGTTGCCAACTCAACAGGACGCTGTTCTCCCCCACCAACCTTTCGAGGCAAAAATTGGACGGAGCCTCAGGAAGACCTGAAAAAGATTTACAAAATAAATAAATTGTGCAGAAATTGTTTTCATTAGGGTTGCGGAGTCAGTGGTTTTAAAAAGAGCTGCCGCCGGAAGAATGCTCAGAATCAGAAGTTTTAAGAAGGAGTCAGAAGAATGCTAGGAATCGGTGTTGGAAGAATGCTAAGAGTCGGAAGTTTTAGAAAGAGTCAGAAGAATGCTAGGAATCGGTGTCAGAAGAATGCTAAGAGTCAGAAGTTTTAGAAAGAGTCAGAAGAATGCTAGGAATCGGTGTCAGAAGAATGCTAAGAGTCAGAAGTTTTAGAAGGAGTCAGAAGAATGCTAGGAATCGGTGTTGGAAAAATGCTAAGAATCGGTGTCGGAAGAATGCTAAGTGTCGGAAGTTTTAGAAAGAGTCAGAAGAATGCTAGGAATCGGTGTCAGAAGAATGCTAAGAGTCAGAAGTTTTAGAAGGAGTCAGAAGAATGCTAGGAATCGGTGTCAGAAGAATGCTAAGAGTCAGAAGTTTTAGAAGGAGTCAGAAGAATGCTAGGAATCGTTGTCAGAAGAATGCTAAGAGTCAGAAGTTTTAGAAGGAGTCGGAAGAATGCTAGGAGTCGGTGTCGGAAGAATGCTAAGAGTCGGAGTTTGATTTTTGAATGTCTGAAGTATCAACAGTCTGAATAAGGGATCACAGTCAGAGTCAAATATTTTGGAATCCTAGGAGTCTGAGTCGGAACTTATACATTTCCCAAATCCCAAACAGAACAGTTTTGCACCACTTTTATGTCCTCTCACAAAGATTAAAATCAAGATATAATGATACTAAACCTTATGTCTACAATCCTTATTCTAATTTTCATCAAAATTCAAATCTATTATATGATTTTTATTTTAGAAAATGTCAAAAATTTAAAGGGTCTTAAGAAGAAATTGAAATTCAGGGAATCTTGCTTAATTGGTGTCTAATGACTGTGGATCAAATTCAATACAAATCTGATGTATTCGAATTTTCAAATGGGAGGTTGTGCCCATATTATGCCTCTAAAAACCATTTAAAATACTCCAAATATATAAACATATACACATACATAACTTTATATAGATATAAGTAAAATATCACTCAATAAGTTCCGGGCCTAACTAATAAAACAACAATTTTTTAGGAAAATTTGACTTTATTCATCAATATAATCTCCTTCTCATGTGATACACTGATTGCAACACTTTTATAACAATTTGATGCCTTTTTTTGTAAAACGATTTGCCTTTGCCATTAAAAGACGTCTCATTTCCCAATATCACTTATTCATTGGAGCCAAATCTCTAGAGCATTCTTTTGAGGTATGCAAACAGCCAGTAGTCACTTGGGTCTAGACTTGAAGAATAGGGTGTGTGTGGAAGCAATTCAAAGTGCAATTTATGTAGTTTTGCCATCGTTGCGATCGACTTGTAACACTGTGCATTTTTTTCTTCAAACGCACCAATAATGCCATAATATAATATTCACTATTGATGCTTTTTCCTTTCTTAAATATCTTGTACATCCAAAAATGTTTGCGTCTTTGGCTATTTTGGACGGCTTTTATCTATTGCTGTCCACTCTGCTGACTGCTGATTTAACTCCGGAATGAAGTTGTGGGTCCATGTTTCATCCATTGTCACATATTGACACAATAACTCTTTTTTGCTGCGTTGAAAAAGTTGCAAACTATGTCTGAATTGTCAAGGCGTTATTGTTTTTGATTGACTGTGAGCAAATGTAGCACCCATTTTGAGCACAGCTTTCTCATTGACAAATGTTCATGCAAAAATGGTGAATACATTGCCTTCTGATATCTTGAACTCCTCTGCTATTTCATGCAACTTCAATTTACGATTGGCCAAAATGAGTTTGTGGACTCTTTCGATGCTTTCCGGAACAATTGTCCGATTTGGTCGATCTGAGTGTTTAGCATCATTTGTGTCTGTATGACCGCATCTAAAGTCAACATAGCACCTCTTAATTGCTGTTTCCGACGTAGCAGAGTCCGAATAACACTTATCATGCTATTGCTTTACTTGAACAGTATTTTTTCAATCAGAAAGCAATGCTTTATCAGCGCACAAAATTCAGATATTTCCAATTTGCAACAGTAGCTTAACTTTAATAACTGTAATTTGTAAACTAATAATCCGACTGGGCTCAAATTTTGACACATGCCATTTGAAGGTTGATACTTTATAAAAATCGCATAGCTTTTTATTTTTATTAGTGGCGCCATCTATATGTCAGGCCCGGGACTTTTTGAGTAATGTGTTAAAAGTATTTTCGTTTTTTGTAGTAAAAATAGTGCTCAATACCTTTTAAATAGAGCGATAATAATGATGGTGACTTTGGTCAACTACATTTTATTTACCTCCCCAGGAGGTTAGGCACAAGGCCAGTTTTATCTTACTCCCACAAGGTAAGATGTGACCCAAGGTCGGGTTGGGAAAGTGGGACTTGAAAAGCCAGCGCCCAAGAAGGTGAGCACTCTGGCCATTAAAAATTGCCTGGGCAGCCCCGTCGGCATTCCCCGGTAGGGGTGCCCCAGGCAGTAAGCAATAAACTTACTCCTCCTCAAAGAGGGGAGGCAAAGCCTGTGAGGGTGTACCTCCTAGAATTGCACAGGACAGACCCATAGACCAGCGTAAATCAAGCCCCGAAGGCCAAGACGATACCAGTTTATGGGGTGTAGTATCCATCGGAACAGATACTACACTTTGATCTTAGCCAAAAGGCCAAGAACAACTACATATTAAGAAAAAAAATGCACTATAATTTGGCAAGTTTTCTTGTCCCATCAACGAATCTCATTTTATCAGTTTTATGTCTGAAAGAAAGGAGACTTCTCTTACCTTTTGCAGGTGGATATGAAATGGGTCCACAACTGCGTCTTTTTGTAAATGACCCACCTCCACCGAGAGCGGTTGATGCGCTTGAAGGTGTCGATGGACCTGGAAGTCGGGGCATGCTTACAGATTTGTTCCAACTTTTCAGGTTGTGTTGCAGGGAGTGTCCGCTTGGCACCTTTGGAATGCTGGCTGTTAATTGAGAAAATTAAAAAAAAGATTTACAAAAGAAAAAAAAAGATAGAAGTAAGATATGTGTTACGAACTAGAATAATTGTCGCAGGGAGAGTTCATCAGACTCAGACATTCTTGGATACTTTAATAAGTGCAAGCATATCAGTCCCACCCCCTAACCCACTTAAATACTTTGCTTTGGTGAAATCTGTGTGAAAATAAGGATCACTTGACTGATGTTATCGGTTTAGAAACGTTTTAAAATGATTGGAATTTTAAGAAATCTTCAAAAATATTCATTTAATATAAAATATAATTTAATATTTGACAACAAAATATAGTTATTAGATTTAAATGAAATTTATTTTTGTTAGTTTGTGTTTAAAACCTTCCAACCATCATAAGGTAATTCCAGGTCAAACATTTGTTTTTCAGAATCAGACAGTTTTTACAATGTTTCCTAAAAAAGAAAAAGGATGATGGGGTTGATGGGTTCTGAGCAAGGGTGGTGTCTTCCGAGATAGTTATCATGTTTTAGGTTTAGGTAAGGACAAAATAAAAAATGGGGAGTGGGCATCTTGGAGGATCTCTAAAACTGAAAATAAAGAGAGGGGCAGAGCTCATTTATATCACTAGCTAAGAGACTTTGCTATCTGGGATGGAGTCTGATAAGACCGTAGGTCGGTATACACCATGCCTAGGCAGGGAACACATACTTAAACTTGGTTCGTCCAAACACACAGAAACTAGCGGAGTGTATCCACATAAATAATGCAGAGTGCAATCTCCTCCTATCACATCTAATTTTGACTTTAAGCTGATGTTTAAAGTGCAAAATCAAATCGTAATCAGAAGGCGATTCACTTCCGAGTCCGACTCCTTCCAAAACCTTTGACTCTACAACCTTGGTTATAAGTACCAGTAAGTATACAACTATGGGTGAATTTAAAAGCATGAAAAAGGATCATTCTTGTATGTATTTAAAAAATATTACCTGAATGGGATTGTTGAAAGAAAGACCAGGGTTCTGGTTGACTCATTCGTTCAGGATTCGAGTCCAAGGTTTCGCCAGGATACTGAAATGAGAAGCCATAATTTTTATTAGTCTTAATATTGGATTGGGGCGAGCCAGGTGAGGAGTGATCCAACAGAACTTAAACACTGCAAGCCAAATCCATGCTATGCAATATAAAACAGAATGACAGAATAATATAATTTCTATGCAATATAAAACAGAATGACAGAATAATATAAATGCTATGCAATATAAAACAGAATGATAGAATAATATACAGAATGACAAAATTATTTGTACACCCATTAATTTTGAATAGCCATTTCTCAGTATCTGATGCTGGTATGATTCCAGGTTTGTTTTATAAACACAAAGAAAGGAATAAAAAGTCAGAAACTGTTCTTTGTCTCCCCGCCTCTCTTCCTCCTTTTGCTCCCCCACCTCTATCTCCCTCTCTTCCTACCCTGCCTCTCTCTCTCTTTCCACCTCTCCCCCAACCTCTTTTCTCAGGCCAGCTGGTATTTTCATAATGATGGTGATGATGTATACAGCATAATCACGTTGAACCACCTGCCCCCCCCCCGTTAAATCACTGAAGTTAAGCGACGTTGAGCCTGGTCAGTACTGAATGGGTAACCATTTGGGAATACCAGGTGATGTATGTGGGAGGGCTCTCTGCTTATCACAACATTGTTTTCAGTCGTCCTAAACTTCTCCCTACCACTAGACTCATGCAGTGCTGTTTCGGGAGAGGTGTGGTTGGAGATTGCGCAACACTTGCTTCAGAGTAGACTCCCCGATGCAAGCACCCTTACAGGGATTATCCATTGTCTCTCACCCGAGACTAAATGGAGGCCTACTGATGATTTCAACTTTAACTATATTTTTATTTACTTAACTCAGGGATGTGCATGGCCAATGGCAAAAAAAAGCTGTAGTAGTGAAGGGGAGCAAGGAGGGGAAAAGTGGGCGGGGAGTGAGAAAGAGTAAGGGAGGGAAAGAGAGGCGGGGGAGTGAGAGAGAGTAAGGGAGGAAGAGAGAAGCGAGGGAGAGACCAAGAACATTTTCTGAGTTTCATATTTATTCCTTATTTGTGATTATAAAAAAAACTGAACCCTGAGGGGTATCCACTACCACCACCACCACCACCATCAATGCCACCTAGGCGCATGTGGGAGGGTCGTCATTCCCACTAGAAATAGAAACCTTCCTTTTTAACCAATCGCCTCTAAATTTGTTATTTACAAATGCATCTATTTGCCGCAATTTAGCTTCATTTATAGTTGAATAAATTATTTTCAACATTTTTCAACCAAAATCAGTTTCAACTAAGAAAGTCAAAATTAAGAGAAATACCCCAAGTACGCATTTGGGGGAAAGGAGACAGGAAGTCATTCTTTCCGGAAAAAAAGAGAACTGTCATAAGGGGGGAAAGGGAGACGAGAAAAGACAGAGAGGAAGAGAGAAAGAAAGATAAAGCGAGAGATAAGAAAAAAGAGAAATAAAATCGAGCGATTTGGCAGAAATAGCCCTTTCTTATTTAAAAACAAAAAAGTGGATTTGACCAAAAAGCAGATAACTCACATTTAGTGATTTAAGCTGAATTAAAAGAAGGCGGAATTCTGCTAAATAATAATATCAATTTCGTCAACCAGGAGTTTCTATTTCTCCCGACCTTACATTACTTTTTGCTCCACTAAAATAGGAAAGAGTTGGATTCCAGTTGCTTTTTCACATCATTAAGCCAACTAGCTATCTATTTCACATATGTAGACATAGCTGACCGCAATAGTCATACCCCATCAATCATACTTCAAAACTAGATGCACCTGCATATCAGATCTGCACATAATTTTAAACGCATGTTATTGCTAAGTAAGACCTAACACTATAATAGAAAAGTTGTGTTTTCTGTTTACCTGCAATCTGAACGTCCGTCTCTCTTCACTCGACATTGTTTCGGGTTTCAACTTATGCAAATATTTTGCTGGTACCAATCCCACTTTTCCTTTTACCTCGGCTTCATAATAACCGTTTGGCCCCATTGGACCTGCAATTAAGAAAATGAACAACACTGAAGACAAGGGAACACAAAAGGAAAAAAAAAGAAGCTTACCTTAATCTGGGGAGTCATTTTAAAATAAAACACGTAGAGGTGAGAAGTTGATTCAGAATTTTTTTATTAATTTAAAAAAGAAAATTGACCGCTTAACTTCATTAACCCACATAATAAACATCTTTTAAAAATGTAATCAAAGTATTTTGATCCGATTGTTTTTAAATTGTGAAGCTCTTGACAAATATTTGTTTACGCAGTTTATACTATATATCTATATTTACTTTTTCGAACATAACTCAATCCCAAAACTGAGGAATATGATTAAAATATATAGGAAAAATCCTAAGGGAAACAAACTTGATTAACTCAGCTTTAGTATAATAGTAGATAATGCCAAGTTTTTTTGTTTTTTACAAACGAGTCACCGCTTATCAAGGCCCACATGCCACTCAAGGATAAGGGAATAAGTAACGATGGTTGTAACTGATCAGAAAGTGACTATTTAAGAGGACGACTCAGAATTTGTTTACATTCGACTTGAAAACGGCAATGTTATAGTCACCCGGGAAGCAGCCCTGTGGTACTGTGTACAGTTCTAGGAAATAAACTCTGCTCATGGAAGTTCTGCTTAGTTCTAGGTACACAGAGGGAGAAAGGGAATTTATTGACAGTGGTTGTAGCTAAACAAGTTTTTGTTGTATATGTTTTACAGGGGAGACCAAAGTTTGAAGTTCAGTCGAGCACGTGCCATGAAAATAACGATAGAGTAGAGAAAGACTAGCAACGTCTCTTACGATAATGATGGGATGGAGAGTACTGGAATATCAGAAGGGTAATTGTGTAACTCAGACACCATTGAAATCCACTGATTCTTATAAGTGATAAATTACTTGTAACGACTGTTGTAATACCCATTTATGTAATTGTAAAAACAAAAATAATTGTCCATTAATGAATAAATGCTTAATAATTTACTTTTTTATATATGTTAAATTATTTATCATACTGAGCGAAATTTAACATATGAATGAATTAAAACAAAATCAATTTTTTTTCAAACATAACCCAATCCCAAAACTGAGAAATATTCTAACATGTATTTTGTGTGATTAAAATATATAGGAAAAAGCCTTAAGGAAACAAACGTTGATTAATTCACCTTTAATATAATACTAGATCACTGCCAATGATTAAATCTAATTTGGCAAATCAATTTTTTGGTTTGTGAAGTAATGTGGTCTTTGTGAATATGAAGAATAAATTGAATCAAAACGCTTCCGCATAGATTAACACATAATTATTTATTATATAATTATAACTAAAAAAGAATTACTTGTACAGAGGGCGTAATTAATTGCAGTCGCTGAGCGACACATCCATTGAATCTTCTCTCCAAAATGTCTGCTGGCCGAATGCAAGGCACATAACTCTGCTTTTCAAGATGCACATTATCTCAAGCAAGCCAACAGAGGACAAAGAGTTACTTCCCTTTCAAATACAAAACGTTTAATCATTATTCTAAGGTGGAAATCTGGTTCCATCTAACAGTTTGTTTTGGATTTTTTTTAAAAACAGAAATTCACATTATTATCAATTAGGCATTTTACAACATCATTACATATAAACATTTTTCTTTTTAAATATTTTTTTACTTTTATTAGCCAACCGGAATATTAACCGACTCAGTTTAGAAGTAAGTCAGCAGCAAACGGTGTTGGCTCAGATGTAGTCCCCATTCCTCTGTAATATAACTTCTGGCGAGAGTTTCAGTTTCCCAAATTCATTAATTTATTTATTAAATTGTTAGATGAAAGTACAGAATAGTTAACAAAAAACCTCCTCCCATGTTAAGAATGGCTTTCTAAATAATAGCGTTATTATTTCAGCACAGTCCGTAAACTGCAGAAGTACCAAAAAATCAAACCACCTATTTAATTACTTATTTTTGTAAAAGAAATTATTTAAAATAAAAATTAGTACAAAACTTGATTTTCTTTGTTTCATTATTTCTCACAGGTGACTATTTTTTGGCAATCACCGCCTGGCTTTCTAAGACTTCCTTTTTTGGATTAGTTAATATTTCGGTTTGCCCTTTCATTTTTAGAGGAGAGCCAGGAGAAATTATCAAAACCTTTCTTAAAATATTATGTTCGTTAATTTTCAAGGTAGGTAATTTAGTTTTTAAAATTACAATAGATTTATATTCAAGATGCGTAATATAAGTTATATATTTAAAAAGGATGCTTAGAGTTAGATTAAAAGCCATCGAATGATCGTTAATTTTTTTGCTAATTAATGAATACAGAAAATTTCATTATTTTTAAACAGTTTATAATAATAATAATCTTTGGTATTATTCATTTGTAATTCTATTGTCCTATATATATATGCAATAGTTTTGTCAATAGTAACAGTAATTAATTAAAGTAATTTAATAAATAAAAAAAGGATAAATAAACAAAATCTTTCCTACAATATGGTTATTAATTTTCAAGGGAGGTAATTTAAATGAAAACTATTAATTTTAAAAATTACAATAGATTTCTATTAAAGATATATGCAATAGATTAAAGATATCTAATGTCAGTTTAACATTAAAAAAGTACACTGAGAACTAGATTAATAGTTGCTGGATGGCGGGTAGTTTTTTTTGCTTGTTTATTAATAAATTATGGATTCAAAAAGAAAGCTTATAAATTTGTTTCAGGTCACTTAAATTACTTCATTTTAATGACATAATATGTCTTATTATACCCATAGTCGAAACTCAGTGACCACCTTTACAAAAGATAACACCTTGAAGGTGTGAATAAAAAAATAATTTAGATAGCTAGTATTTGAAGCTCTCAAGAAATGTTTTTCTTGCATTCAAATTTTTGATTTTTTAATATTATTATAAACGCTCTCCAATTCTTATATGTTCGCTTAAAAATTACATTGCTTTTCGCGTCAGAAATTCTTGTTATAAAACATCATGCAATTCTCATATTTTAGGTTTAAATTACATTGTTTCAGCGTTCTAAATTCTGATTATAAACGCTCTCCAATTCTTATATGTTCGGTTAGAAATTACATATATTATTTTCTACAGAGAGCGGCCTTTAAAATTTTTTATTTATTTATACGAACCTTTAAGGTTTTATTGTTTGTAGAGGTGGTCACAGAGTTTCGACTATCGGTATAATAAAATTATATCATCCTTAGAATGGTGGGGGGGGGGGATGGCCTAAAAAATGCATTTCTTTTACCTTTTATTTTTACGACATCTCCCTCTGTGAGTTGCAACTCAAGATTGGAATATCCACTGGCAGAGAACAATTTCGGATCATAATCGGCTGCAGCCACAAACATCCGATTCGAGCACTTGATTGGCATCACTTTATCTCCAGCCCACAGATTGGTGGGAGGCATGTAGCCACCCCCAGTACTGGTGGCTGGCAGGAGTTGTGGATCAAATGTATCACTGCGCCGGCGTAGGGTGCGGGCAAATGTTGGGGGTGCAATGTGACCACGACTGGCCCAATTTCGCAGGGGTTGCGGAACTTTGAGTGGAGTATCAAAGTCTGGAGAAGAGTTAACGATTTTTGAGATGTCCGTTGTGCTGTAGGAATGAGACAACGGAGCAGGCTTCGACAGCTGATTTTGCTGAAAATTCTGGAAGAAGAAGTAAAAAAGGAAAACGATATGGATTAAGATTTGTTTCTTATGTTTCAGAATTTTTGAGATGAGGATTGATAATTTATATTATTTGGATTATTCAGACTACTATTCTCATCTTAGTTTTTATTTTTACAATGTTTCGGCTGATGTAACCTCCGACCTTCTTTAGGTCCATCTTTACAAACTTGGGAATCTTTTTGTCGAACTCGGGGAAACCTATACGGAATTTCGAACTGAACACTTTATTTAATTCACGAAGGTAGATTGTTCTTATTCTGTCAGCCATGACAGAGTATAAGTGTTAATTATTATGTTATTCTTAGTTATTATCCCGGAAGACTGTCACTTAGAACCGCTTGTAATCAATGCTTTTATCCGTTGCGCTACAGGTCTATATGGACAATTCTAGTATGAATTTTTGGAGCTTTAAACCTAATATTGTTGTTTTCTTTTTAATACTATATATATAGTGCGTCGGGGTATGTTGAAAAGAAATCAATAAAGTGCTTAATCGTAAGAATGTGAGAGCTAAAATACAAATTATTTATCTAAAAAAACTATATGTGTCTGGAATATGTACTGTATAGTTTTTAAATACATAATTTATATATATATATAGTCTTGGAAGTTTTTAAATCTTTAAAACTATAAGGAAGAAAACAAACAAAAACTTTTAGTCCCAAGTCTTTCGTTGAAAATTACCAATCTTCTGCAATCACTTCCAAGAATTTACGTTAGTCTTAATATTTTTATAGGGATCATCATTTGTTTACCATGAAAAACTGTTTTGAGGATTTACATTTATATATATATATATATATATATATATATATATATATATATATATATGTGAGTATAATGAGCTAACAGAAAATCAAAAACAAGTAGATGGAAAAATGAATAAATAAATGTGTGACTTATGATTAAGTTGTTTGGGTGGGTTGGACGATTTCAGACGCAAAAAAAGTAAATCCAAAGATATTTTTTCATTAGGATATTTATAAGTTAATTTTCGAGATCTTATCTCTTCCAATGCCTTATTTAATGGCGATCTACTATTTATAATTATTGGTTCCCATATTGTATTTAATTCAATACTAGGTTTAGTTAGGAGGCCATTGTCGCAAAACATATGCACTGCTTCTTTGAGACGTCTTACTCTCCACCGTCAATCTCTGTCTATAATTTTTACTTTGTCCACAGATATTTTCTATTTTCCTTCCAAATGTGGTCAACCATGATGCGAATAGTAGTCTACATAATCCAAATTTGGTTTATCTGGTTTGCGGTACATCAACACTTTTTTTTACCATAGTTTATCGTGTTTTAGTATTGAATAACAATACTAAAACACAATAAACTATGGTAAATGATTTGTTGACAAACTGAAAATTTCTTCAAAGTTGGGGAGGAGGGGGTCGGGGTTCATGCCTTTGCCGACATTTCGGTGGTTAAAGCATTATAATCTGTTTTATAAAAAATGTTGCTTCTTCTGCTTGTTTTTTTCTTTTTGGCAGAACCACTCACTTTCAAATGAGATTGGCCCTAAAATGCCTTGCTTTAAATTAAAAAAAAATGGAATTAAAATTTTGTTTCTTTACTTTTGTTCACCCCAAATAAAGTAGATCGCCACTGAAGCGTAAGGTGTTTCTGTGATAGGGGCCAGATTTATAGGGAGGAGGGGGAACCTGGGTGTGGAGTTGGTTCTGCAAGATGTTTGTCCACATTACATTTAAATTTCTGCACGTTGGTATGGTTAGGAAATTGGGAGCGAGAAGAAAATTCCAAAGGTTACGGATTCAAGAAAGAAGTTATTAGAGTAGAAATTCTTCTGGCATCTAGGAACCTCTACAGTGAAGGGGTGGGATTTTGCTGATAATCGGGTGGGTCAGGGGTATTTATGTTAAGAAGGTACAAGTGCAATAAGTTCAGCAGAGCACATTCTGTGGAAGTACTAGTAAACAAGCGCAAGGATGTAAAACTGCAGCGATGCGACAGGGGATGGAGCTTTGCAGACAGTGCGAGACCTATTAGGTTAGAAATTCTTTTTTTTGCAACCTGTTCAAGAGAGAGAGGCTGATGGTTGGTGCACCAGCCTAAATGTGGCAACAATACTTCATGCATGGACGAAATTGTTCTTGCAACATGACAATACCAGGCCTTCTGTAAGATTAGCACCAGGCAAGAAATTGCATCGCCAGAAAAATTACCTTACTGTTCTGACACAGCATCTTTAGATGACTGTATTTTGCACTCCATAAAGATGTCACTAACAGAACAACAGTTCTCCAATGAAGATAAAGCCGGGGCAGATTGAGACACCTAGCAAAATCTTAGACAGCGAGTTTACCAAACAGTACTGTCTGGTGTGCTTTGGTGTCTCAATCTGTCCTCATCTTCATTGAAGAACTGGTCTAGTTTAAATATTGACATTTGCTTCTGAGCAAATGGCCACACACCACTTAAGTTGCAGGTGCATCTATAGGCGAATCAACGCACATTAAATCAATTAACAACGTAATTCATACAAATAAACTATATACGTTTTATTTATCAAACATCAGAAGGTATAGCGGATTTAAAAGTTTGTATGAGCGTGAAGTGAGTTCAGAAATATTTTGGTTCAAATATTTTCAGCACATGTTAAGATCCAGGCTGATGTGCAAGTATGAACAGTTAAGTGTGTGTATTTTCTCCCACAAGTTGTTTTTGGTAGTGCTTATTTGATGTGGCTGTTCAAAAAGCTATGCATTGTATTTAGTTGTGGTGACAATTTGCTGATACAGGTTTAAACTGAACTGCTAATAATTTGTGTTTTTTTCTTTATATAAGTAGGTATCGACTCCCAGCGGGTTAGCGGCAAATATTTAATGGTTTCTTTTAATGTTTTTGATGAAAATATTTGTAACACTTTTCACACTGAATCTTCCCTTGGTCGACAGTAGTAACGCTCTGCTGGTTAGTAATGCAGAGCGTTACTACTGTCAACCAAGAGAAGAGTCTATCGGGCATGTGTACGCAGCATGATGATGTATGAAAGTGAAACTTGGCTAATAAGGGTTGAGGATATGTATTGCATGGAGAGAAATGATATTAAAATGATACAATGGATGTGTAATTTGAGTCTTAAAAATAAGCTTAGATCTCATGACCTCAGAGAAGGCTTAAATCTGGACAGTATATGGACATATGTGCAGAACAGGAGACTTTGATGGTATGGCCACATTGAAAGGATAGGCGAGAGTTCTTTAGTAGATGTAGAACAGTTAAGTAGCAGATCCTGTTCACAGGGGAAGGCCAAGGAAAACATGGGAAGAAGTGATAAAAATGGACTTGAGAGAAAGAGGGATAAATAAAGACCTGGCCAGAGATAGGTTAGTTTGGAAGTAAATTTCTTAAAGCCATCCACTGTGTTCCAGCATGTAAAACCGTGTTAAACCGAATAAGATGATGATGCTGATGATGATAATCATCATCATCTTCATCAGCTGAAAAATAAATATTTTCTATTTATTTTATTTGAATTTGGAGACGATTTTGTGCCAAAATATGAAACTTTTGTTTTTATTAATATTTTTATAGTCTCTGATCTTAGATCCAGCAAATAAAGCAGAAAGTGAACGATTTCGTTCAACACTATTTGACCGTAATCATAAAATGGGTGTATTTTTTTCCGGGGTACGGAATTAATTACAACTTGGACTATATTTATCAATTTTATATGTTCAACTAATAAATCTCATTTTATTTCTTTTATTTGCAAAATTATATTGTACGAATTAAAAAAAAAGAAGTTTTATTTCATTTTATCATCAAGAATTACGAAATTTCTAATACCTAAGCGACATAAAATTACTTCCGGTTTGTAATTAATTCCTTCACCCTTTTTTCCTAGATCAGAGTTATCTCCCTTGTGAGTTAAAGTAAGTATCTCAATTCTCACCTGGACAACGGTAGTGTGTTTGACTTCAGACTTGTTCTGCAATTCTGTACGAAGACTGGTCAGGCATTGCTGACCTTCTTTGTGATGTTGTCTCAATTCCTGCTGCAAATTCTTCAACTGTTCCTCAAAGTTTTTGATGGCTTCCTCTGTGTGTGTGGAACCCTGGAGGAGGGAGAAAAACAAAACAAAAAACAACAAGGTAATTACACATATAATCTTTTTGATCCCAAAAGTTAAATTATACACAATTCTCTTGGTCTACCTTTCAATAACAGTGTACAGCTTTTTTATAAATGAAAAAAGAAAAAGAAAAAAAGAAAAAAAGAAGCGCCTTATTATCCATTTTATTGCATAATCCTTAGAGAGGATCTTTGAAAACTTTCTGGATACACAATCCTTCCATATTGTTCGGTGCTTTTGTGTTTGAAAATTAATGTTTTCCTTTGGTTTAGGAGTACAACTGAACTATAATACTTGACCTTTTTTCCTTTAATTCTAGTTATAATTTTATTTATCTAACCGACAGTTTAAAAATCAATTCCTTCTTCATTAATCTATTAAAACTAGCAGACAAGATCTCATAAATTTTTGTATAGTTAATTTTGATAATTTTTTTTTAAATTGAAATAAAATTTAAAAATCTTATTAATTTTTTTTCTGAACTTTTCTCTAAGCCCTCCCTCATCCACAAATTTGTGTCAATCAATAGTTTTAGTTTATACACCCCTTATAGTAAAAGAATAAAGGTTTGGTTGTTTTGTTTTACGGCATATCAACGCTTTTTGGGTTATTAAAAAGAGTTTTTATGCTTCAAGTTCTTGTCTCAAGATTTTTCTCCTCTGATGAGAAGAGCTTATCTTTGAAAATCCATGGATTAAGAATAACATTTTTTTTTATATTCCTTGCTTGAATATTTAATGAATTAATAAATATTGTAATTTATCCAGTGTTACTTCTGTCGATCAAGGGAAGAGTCTATCAGGCATGTGTATGCAGTGTGAAAAGTGTTAAAAATATATAAAATATTTATTCATGGTGTTTGGTTTGGTTGTTTTGTAAAGGAAAAATGTTGTTTTTGTTTTTAGCTTTGCAGAACATGATTGAGTTGTGCAAAGGGAAAGGAAAAGAAAACAATAACATCAATGTTTTGTGCATTTTAAGTCAGGGAGTCGGTATCTTCAGACAGCCTGATCTGGTAGAGCCAAAAGGCAATAAAGTTATTAAACAAAATGGGTTATTTGAAGATGTATATTCGCCTTTAATCAAAAAGACATACAAGGGTATCTGGATACACCATCCTTTCATTTTGTTCGATGCTATGCGAATCTTTTCACAATTAGCAAAGGAATCTCTAAAGCAGATCTGATCAGTTGAGCACTGTGGAGGCCTACCAAAAGATTTTTAGCAGGAAATTCTTTGCATTATTTTGTTTATAAATATGCCAATTTTGTATTCTAATGTGCATAAACTCGTAGTGTTACGTTTTCACTTACCGATTCGTGCATAAACCATTATACACACGTTATCAGCTGCTGACAAAATCACTCGGACGCCGATGTTTATTTATAAAAAGGTTTATTAAAAGGAGACGAACAGTCACAGAATAAAGCAGAAAGACGGGTTACTTGCATGTGCATGAGAGATAGATAAGCTGGTTGTCTCGTTACCTGTTTATATTGTGCATAACTGCACCCTTCCCCAATTATGTATGCCACCTTGGGCACGTCTGCTCGGCTTGAAATGTCGCCAGGAAGAGACAGAAAAGTCTCTGTCTGGAAGTTATCGATTTCCATTATGGGGTCACCTCTGACTCTTAGGTGCCACTCAAACTTTTCCATTCAAATAACAGCTTTCATTATGTAACAGTAACATAATCTCAGTGCATTTTCAGAACAGACAAGTCATTTTTATGTTCTATTTTTAATTTAATCTAAAATTGTATTTATTACATGATATGATTATAGGTGTCACCATCTTCTTTCACTATTTCAGGAAGCATAAAAAATAACCCACAAAACATCCAAATGGCAAAAAAAATTGAGAAATGCTTGGGTTGCTGGTGAACTGGATCTGATGATTTTAAAATCTTAAACCTGCAATGAAACCAGTTCATCACCGATGACCGACCTCGGAGAATCCACAATAGATACGATTTACGATAGATACATTATTTTTAAAGAAACATATATAATCTTTGAATTACATATACTATATTTTTAAAGAACAAACACACATATATATATAACAATATTAATAAATATATAAATATTAAATTATTGTTACCTACATATGCTGGCATTTCAAGCTTATTGCTCTCATCAGTGTAGGAAGTGATAATTACAGAAAGTCGCAGGGCGCAAACCTCGTTCACCTAGATGCCGAAAGCTATCACTATCCCAAAGGTTACCGGGAACTACCACGTGATTAAGGGAAAATTAAGTTCTATTTGTGTCTTTAGGAAGCTGGTGGCAGACAGAAGACAGTCAAGAGGGTTCAACGAACGTTTTCGGAATTTTGCTAAGTGACAATCTATTTTTTTTAACGGATATATAACAATAATAAATAATAATAAACATGGTTTATCTTCATTATTTATTATTGTTATGAAGTTCTTTCTGAGAAGATAGTGCCCTATATTGGTTATCCAAGCAGATAAAATAGTCTTTCTTTAAGTCAAAGTACTACTTGTCATTTCGACTTGAGAGAAGACGGATCCAATATTTTGGCTACACTAGCAAAATTGTGACCTTCGCTCAAGAAACCAATGCTATTGAAACCATAATCAGAGAATAGTATATCTAAGAATTAATTTTGATCTTCCACAAATAATTGAGATTTGTGAGTTAATTTCTCCTAAACAATGAACCTATATATATATATATATATATATATATAAAGAAAAATGAAATGATGAAAGTAAAAATTGGATGAATTACAATATTTATTAATTCATCAAATATTCAAACAAGGAATATAAAAAAATGTTATTCTTAATCCATGGATTTTCAAAGATAAACTCTTCTCATCAGAGGAGAAAAATCAGTAAAGTAACAGATTACTGGTTAGCATAAATCTGAAAATTAAAAAGTTGTAAGCAAAATTTATTTTATCATGTTTAAATAATAATAATAATAATAATAATATAATTATTTATGACAATATATGTATTAGCATATACTATCAGTGCCTTTTTATTTTGTAGATTCAGCTCGATGATTGTCAATCAGTAACAACAGAGCATATATAAGTCAGGTTCATTTTATATTCCAATAACCATGTTTTTATTTTTTTTAATTTTATTTTTATTTTTTCAAATTTCAACAAACATAACATTTCTGTGAGATCCAAGAACTTTTTACTCTTTGTGAATTTTTTTGATGATTTTGTAGTGTTGCAGAGACGATATTGACATAAGAATGTTGTTTGGCTTAAGGCAAATGAAACATATCTCACAGAAATGTTATGTTTTTTTGAAATGTGAAAAAATAAAAATAAATTAAAAAAAAATAAAGACATGGTTATTGGAATATAAAATGAACCTTACTTATATATATATATATATATATCCTGAAACAGTTTTTCATGGTAAACAACTGATGATCCCTTAAAATAGTGTTAGAAACTAACTAATATAATAACTGTAAAAAATAAATTGACTTACATGAGTGATTTTCCACTGGAAGACTTGAGACTATAAGTTTTTTTGTTTTTTTTTAAATTTTTATTTTATTTTATTTTATTTATTTTTTTTATATAGTTTTAATGGTTGAGAAACTTCCGAGACTATATATATATATATAGGTGCATAAGGTATTTGAAGACATTATTGTTTTTTATATTTTCTATATTTCAGAATAATTAATTGCAGCCACTATAATGACACACGAAATGAAGAAGCACACAGCTATCATGACTATAAAGACTGAATATACTAATTTAGAAATAGAACCATTTAAAAAAAGTCGCTTGATCTTTTGTTTTCAAAGAGTTAAAGGCTTAAAATAGAAAGGCACCAAAACGTAAAAGATATTCTAGACACACTGAGAGCATTAGAACACCTGAATTTGTTTGGCAAGTACAGCACACCGTTGGTGGTAATCCTATAAGATCCAAGAGGTCGATTGCAAATGAACACTGTGTGTAAGAAGGAACACTCTGAAATGTTGTCTACAAAGACATCAGATACAAGTCTTATGTGATTAGCAAAGGTCATTTTCTGTGATAAGTAAAGGAACCACCACACACAGAATGCAGGAATCGATAATGGAAGAATGTTCATGATCACATGACCCCTAACATTTGGCCTCCTAGCTCCCCAGATTTCAATCTTTTAGTCTACCCTCATAACACTAAATAATTCCTAAAAGTCTCCATAGTCAGAGTAATGTCCAATGTAAACAAGGCCCACTCGATTCTAGCATGTAGGTGATTCATACCTCAAATAAAAACCATTATTAAAACTGAAAAAAACTAATGAATACATTTATAAAACAATAGAAAGACATCATTATCTGTTTCTAAGAGTCATTTTTACATATGTATAAATCTGTCCTCGAATATGTTACGCATCCTGTCATCACAGGGGAAAAATGTAATAACACAATTCACTGGTAGTAAATCGTATTTTCAATGTTTTCATTGGCTATTACTCTCCATTTTTGATAAGCGACTGACCCACATTCGACTGTAAAGAGAGAGAGAGAGAGGGATAGGGAGGGAGAGAGGAGATGAAAGTAAAGTGAGAGAGAGAGAGAGAGAGAGAGAGAGAGAGAGAGAGAGAGAGTGAGGGGAACTAAGGAAGAAATAACTAGCCCAAACAGCAGCAGTTGCCTGTTCTAGTTTATGTACATACACGGTATGTATTCTTTCAACAGATTGCATATTTTAAATGTTTTCATTGGTTATTACTCTCCATTTTGATAAGCGGCTGACTCACAGTCAACTGTAAACAATGAGAGACAGAGAGAGAGAGAGGAAAAAGTAAAGAGAGAGAAAGGGGGAGCGAAGGAAGAAATAACTCTAGCCAAAACAACAGCAGCTGCCTGTTCTGGTTTATGTACATACACAGTATGTATCCATACAACCGTTTGAAGTGCGTGCACTACTTACATGCTGTTGTGCCAACAACTGGCCTAGCTTCTCTATTGATGCTTCCAGAGTTGATATATATTTGTTTTTGTCATTCAACACTCGAGTCAGCTCGCAAACCTGCAGAAGAAAGAGGAAAAAACGTAAACGAAATAAAAATAAACAAATGAGGCGTAACACAAAATATTTGATAAAAATAACACTTGTTGTCTTCATTCCCCCACCTCATTTATGAATTACTTATGCTCATCATTATTATTCTTTGCTTTAAAGAATATATTATAGAATATTTAAAGAATATATTATAGAATATTTAAAGAATATATTATTCTTCTATATAATAAAGTAATGTCGATTTCCTCCGTCTGCTTCCAAACACAATAGCTCTTTAAACACAAGCGCTATACAGAATTCCACTATGGTCATGCTTTATGCCAATAATTGATGCACGTTTTCAGAAATTATCGTTGTGTTTCACTCAATTTCATACTTTTCTACATTAATTCTGGCTTGTGTTACGCAGCAAAAATAGTCATACATACACGTAGTCAGAGTAACTTTTACTCACATCCAAAAATGTACTACCATCACCACCACCGTTATAGAATATATTATAGAATACATCCTAGCAGAATCCTTAAATCTAGGAAATGGGATTTCTAGAAGGATTTTCATTGATGCTGAGCGTCCATGTCACATATAATCTCTTTCTTCTGTCACTAACTAAATAGTTAGTGTAATATTTATGCGGTACGTAGTACGACATCACATTCGAGAAGGAACAGTTTTCTTTCAAAAAATGTTTGGGTTGCCGGTGTAGCGGGTTTGATAACTTAAAACCCGAAACGAAACCAGTTCATCACTGATGACTGACTACGGAACATCTACATGGTATATTTTACAATAGATGTCCCAGTTAAAAAATATATATAGCAGAATATATAATCTTTAAATTACATATAACATTTTTTTTAAAGAGCACAGATTATATATATATATCAAATCGAATATGGCTGAAGATAGCCAGAACGATTTGTTTACAAACATAAACAAACCTAACAGAACATTAATGTTCGATCTGGTCCCGCTCCAGGCCTGAAACCTATAGTACCATGTTGATTAGACCTGTTCTTCTGTAACGTTATTAATAAATAAATAAATAAATATTACGCTCTTAATATTAAATAATTGAGCACTGTTGGATTTCTTTTTTCCAAACAAAACCAAAGATTTCATATATAACAATAATAAATAATATTAAACAGGGCTTATCTTTCTCATTGTTATGAAGTTCTATCTGAAAATATAGTGTCCTTTATATGTAAAAGTCTGCTGTCTTGAGTTAATATTACGCTCTTAATATTAAATAATTAAGCACTCTCTTGGATTTCTTTCTACCAAACTAAACCAAAGATTATATATATATGTAAATATTTATCTACTTCAATCATATGTAAAATTGACACTTATTGCACCCAAACTTTGTATGACAGGAATATCATAACAGTTGCAGAGTGAACAGTTTGCTTCAAATGTCTTGCATGATTCAAAGTGTACAGTTGACATCGTCCTTTCATCTTCTTCAGATCCATCTCTCCTTTTCAACAAAGCTGTCAGTGCTTCGTTCTTCTTGTCCAATCGCAATTGAAATCCTACCTCATTTTCATCAAACCAATCCTGATGCCTTTTTTTTTTTTCAACCAACCTCAAAACATCAGCATAAACATCATACACAAAGATCTTAAAATATTTTCAAGAGTTCAAAAACAGTGAAAACGCTGTCAAAAGAAATAAAAGAAAAGCTATATTCCAAAACTTTAACGGCTTACCTTCATATATATATATATATATATATATATATATATATATAATTAATTAAGTTCAAATATTAACAAAATGAACAAAACCAATACTTAAAAAAAAAATGTATATATATATATATATATATTAGTGTATGAGTGTGTGCGTATAAGTGTGGGTGTGTGTATGTGTGAGTATATCTGGGTGTGTGTGCATGGGAAGGGGAGACGGGCCGATGCTAGCCAGTCCTGCCTATAGTTTGAGCAGACCGACTTAAGCATCGATAGGTAGGTGTCAAGATGTCATCTTACGCAAAGTGGTTTTTCGTCTGAAAAATTTTAAATGTAATTTGTTTGTTTGTTTTTTGTCTTGTTTTTTTTATGATTGTGTATTGGCGAATATAATCTTTGCTTATCAGTACATCCCTGAGGAGGAGCCGAAGAGGTTCTGAAACAATTGTCGGATACTCAAACTATGTTTATTTTAATATATATATATATATCATAGAATAAAAAACATTAGTGCCAAACAACGAACGTAAAGGTATTAACCCATTTCACAACGTGTCAGTTAAATCCAGACATTATTCTTGCTTTCCTGAAGACTTTCAACTTTCTACCAAAATACACTATTCATAACGTTTCGGCCACTGTACTCTCAGTCATTCTTTGGGTTTCATTTGTCAAAGTCAAAATTTTGAACTGAACACTTTATTCATTCCACAAGAGTAGACCATTCTCATTCTACTTTCCTTTGGGACACTCTGTATCAGTTGAATTGTCTTCCTTGTAATATCACTGAAGCTGGGTCCAGAGATTGAACTCAGCACCTTTATGTTCACTCTGAATCCCTTTTCAACCAAAAGCTTTGATCCACTAAACTATGCATCCAAGAGGAATTCTGAATTTGACAAATGGAACATAAAGAAGTCTAGAGACTACAGCAGCCGGAATGTCATACTATAATATAATAACTATTTCTACTAATGTTAAATATTAGTATGGGTAAGTTGGCTAGTTGATATATTACTTATTCATATTAGCTTTTAGACAGGATGGGATGTACTGTTGACGAAAGTTCAGAAAGGAATAAAGGGGTTGATTGCATAGTTTGTAATGGTATCCATTAAACCAATCAAACACTCCTAAATTTAGTTTACAACATATCCATTCGTTTGAGTTACTGCTAAAACAATATCTATTGTAAAGATTTATTTTATGTGATTCATTGCACATAATCTGCTATTCCACCCATTGTTGGGGTAAACAATGCGGGTTCATACCTTTCTCCAACTGTATTAATGTTAAATGCTGAGGTGGGTAATTTGCTGGTAGATATATTAGCTAGTACATATTAAAAATTAGACGAAAGTTCAGAACGGATCTGTAGGAATCCACTATCGTGAGAACAGAGGTCTTTGATACAATAGGTGGATATGACGTCAGATGAGGGAGTTGTGGGCGAAGCGTCTTTTTGAGTCTTGGAGGAGTGAGTAAGGATGAAAGACATGATAAATTTGGTCTAACAAAAATTTTACATCCATGTTAGGTGGTCTCTCTTTCAGAGGCACAGGTTTAAATCTTATATGAGTCTCATTTTTAACTTTGTGATTTCCTTTGTTTATTCACAGCCCCTCGGACTAAATTAACCGTTTATTTAATGGTAGTACCTATGCAAACACAAGTGTCAACAAAAAACAGCGTGATACATAATATACTGTCGAAAATTCCAATATAATAAACAATAACAAATATTTATTATTATATATATACATCTATATATATTATATATATCTATATATATATACATTATATATATTATATATACATACTAGAATACCCGTGATCCGTTGGGTCACAACCACTATCACCATTTGTTTCACTTTAATTACATTAAAAAATTGTGACATATGTGTTAAAAAATTCTTTTTCCATAGCTAAAAATAATACGTCTTTTTACTTCTACATTTTCCTTAAGTGACCTATTATTTTACTATCTAATTTACATACAGTGTTCGGTCACACTATGTAAATTAGCTTAAAAGTGAGTCGCTTTTTCTCTAAATGTGAATAGAAATATTAAGAAATATTACACACACTAATATATATATATATATATATATATATATATATATACTACTTGAGTATAAAAAGTCTCTTAGAATGTAAATTGTGCATTTAACCTGACGATTTCCTTCGGGAATGAAACACAAAGGTTTCTGTGTAGCTCACTTCCCATAAGTATATTTTTATACTACTAAACTCTATTCATGTATTGGGCTCTATTGGAGTAAATACTGATACAAAAAATATATAGGTAATATATTATTTTAATAATATATATATATATATATATATATATATATATATATATGATTCTTGGGGTTAGGTCTTTTCACTTGGGATGTGAGCCAGAAGTTCACCGAGTTTGCAACCTTTCAAATTCTAGTGTATAACGCTGAAGATTAGCGATACATATCCGCTTGTATGCCTTGGAATCTGGAAGCAATATGGCTATGGTTTGTTCCTAAAACCTTTGCCTGTACCTATATCTACCAAACGCTTCTGATTTGTAATGGCTTCAGCGTAATTACTGTGCTATCATCAGGTGGATGTGCGTCAACAAATTAGAGGAGAGAATCCCTTCAGCCAGGCTCTATCAGAAGCTTTTTGGTATTGGTGGGATTTTGGATGCCTTACGCGATCAGCATCTCAGGTGGTTTGGTCATGTACAGTGTGCTACCTCCTGCATCAACTTAATAACACACATGGATACTCCAGGCACGAGGGTACGTTGAAGACCCTGGAAAACCTGGTTGAAGTGCGTACAAAATGCTTGACTGCTTACTACATGGCTGGTATCAACCTATGGATCGGACTACATGGAGAGCAGGTGTGAGATGTTCTCTGGTGTTGCATACCCCAGAGTCCGGGACACTAGCAGCATCTTAAATACCAAAACCGGATGATGATGATGATGCTGATGCTGATTATATATGTACTAGCAGGAAGACCCAACGTTGCTTCACTACTATATATTTTTCACTACGCCTATAACACCATATTACTTTCTTTGTTTTTACTACCCCCTTCTTTTGTTTCGTCCTCTAATATAATCGAAAGAAGCTGAAATGTTGGAAAACTCTGAATTAGTGTCTTATACATATGATTTATATTCAATGAAAATATGTATCTGAAGTTTTAAGAGGATTCTTTCCCCATGGGTCACTTAGAGGCGAGGGCACGTAGCTATTCGACACATAGACGGTAATGTAGAGATTCAAGACCATTTCCATCGACCTCCCCGTAGAATTTTATACATTTCCTCAAAATAGGATGTATCCGAAGTTTTAAGGGAAGTTCATCCCCATAGCTCGCTTAGGTTAGGCGGGCACTTAGAGATTAGGGACCACTTCCATTCTTCTCCAGAAAATGTTATACGTATGATTTAAATTTCATAAAATAGGATATATTAGATGTTCGAAGAGGGTTATGTCCCCATAGCCTCCTTAGGGTTGCAGTTAAAGATTCAGAAACACTTCCATTGTCTTCTCCGGTAAATTATACATGAGAATACACTTAAATTTTATGTAAATTCTCTAACCTTTCTTTCTATAGGCAGCACATAAATATCCCTCCCCACACACATTGATTTTTCTATATATAGATATATACCCAAATATCTACAATCCCACAGGATATATAATAGGAATATATCTGAAATATTCCATTAGATGAACTCCCAAAATGCCCAAATTTTGTGGTAGATTTACTTTTTGAGATTGTGTCAATAAATTTTCAGTTCGAGGAGAGATATTAAAGAAACTATGTTCCATATTTGGAAATCCCATTAATTATTTTGGAGATCTCAATTAAATCCACCCCCCCCCATTAATTTCTCTCTAGTAATTATTTTTGTGTGCTTTCATAAGATAATGGCAGTGTCTATAAAACAACGCAAGAAAAAGAGATTGACTTTCATTTTTATTTTAGTAATGGCTGTATTTACAAAACAGAAATCTGATAAAAAAAAATTATTCCCTTTAAAAAGTTGGAAAATTACTTGCAATAAAAAGAAACAATAAAGATATACACTTTGAAAGTAATTTTCGAAGATACAAATTTTAAGCAAAAGGTGATCAACATTTTGTCTGAAAATCAACAGGTGAAATCTTGAAGATAATTTCATTGGTTCATCTAAAAAAAGTGATTGGTTAAGATAAGAAAATCAAAAGTGCTCATCATTTTGAACTTGAATCAAATGTTATAACAAAAAGATATTGAAACAGTGATTAAAGCAAAAGAAAATCTGTCAGCAGAGATGTGAGACTCAAACATGAGAATTATTTTTATTTTTTTAAATCAATTGTAAATTAATTATGGAGATTTTATCTCGATTATATTTTGAAATACAAAGTACAGAATAGTTAACACTCGAGAACTCGTAAAAAAAAAAGAAGCAACACATAATTTATATAAAACGCATTAGAATAAAATTCTCCACTGAACCCGGCTAGTTTTAATGTGTGGAAACGATTTGTAAAATTTTTTACTATTTAAAAAAATCTTACAAATCGTTTACACCAAAAAAATGGCGGTTTCTACCATTTTTTGTTTTGTTTACGAATTATGATGGACTTCTGTGTCCTTATTTTTAAACCTTAGATCTACTTAATTTAGATAATCAAAAAAAATACAGTATTATTTTAATACTGTAGAAGTATAAAAAGAAATCTTTTTTATAACTTATTTTTGTTATTTTAATTGTAATATTTTCTTTACATGAAAAACAAAAGAAGAAAAATGAAAACTTTAAAGGGAGATAACTTCTATTGATTTCTTTTCAGACAAAATGTTGGATCATTATGAACAAAGACATGAGCAGACATTTTGGCAAAAATTAATTAAATATTGCATTTTTGATTTTGGAATATATATATATATCAGTTCAAATTCCCAAATATATCAGCAGAAAATTATAGTATTATTATTGGCATAAAATGTTTAATTTGACTATTTAAACAGTATACAAATCAATTCTACAATATATAGATTTGGTAAATTATTTACATACACTGAGCCTGTCGTATGCATAAACACACGCAGAAAGACAGAGACAGAGAAATAGCTGTTAGTATCGGTCTTTAACACCGGTTCAAAAATTTGGATTTACACTTAAATACATTTCTTAATGCCTTCTCTAACAAAGCATTAAAATAATCAAATAAATTACATGTTTTTTTAATTGGTCATGACCATTGGTTTCATGCCTTGAGCAATCATGACGACTTAAACATGATCTTGTAGTTGCTTTCTTTGAGTGACAGTGTTTGGGTCATCTGGTTATTGCTTAAGTCATGAAACCATTGGTTATGACCAACTGAAAAACACTTAATTTATTCAATTATTCTTTTTAAGTGAACACACACACACTGTATACACATTAGAATGAAATTCTCCACCGAATTTGGTTAATGATTTTTGCATTGTTTTTAGCGGATTTTTAAAAACTTTTTTGAAGGACATTGTTAATTTGTATTATTGCTAGGCACCTACGAAAATTTTGTTCTGAAGATAATCCAGTGTTTTAAAATAAAAATAATGGCTCATTGTATGAATTGAAATAAACACTGTCCTGAAACAGCTGTAAACAACTCTTAATACGTTTGTATATGGTGTTTATTTGAAAATGATAAATCGTTAAAATACATGTATATATACATATATATCTATATGCATAGCATATAGACACGTAAAAGAAAACAAATTATGTGCACATATACAAATCTACTAAAATACATGTGTGTGCTCACAGTTGAATTGAAAGTTAATTTTAGTCGAAAAATATTTTCCATAAACTTAAATATAAAGCTTTTCTTTTAAATCTAAAATGTATTTTTTTAGTATTTACAAGCAAAGACAAAATAATGATAAAACTAAAATATATCAAAATCTTTTAAAATTTGGACAAAAAAATAAGCTTATAAAACATCCTCTATTTCTCAATCTCTTTTCTAACAAAAAGTTGAAATAAAAAACTCACAAAAATATATAGTATAAATAAAGAAGAAAAAGACCCATTGGACTACGATTTATAGAAACTATTTCTCAAATTTAACTCTTAAAAATATGAAAACTTTCTCAGAGACTATTTATTAGTCATTTTATTTACCTCCTTTCTAGGAGGTTAGACACAAGGTCAAGTGTAGGTTTGATGAAAGTGTTTCTGTGGAACGAACTGGATTCGAACTTGGCACACCCAGGTTGTCAGTCCATATCGTTAACCCCCACCTACCCCAAAATGATAGAAATACAAGAAGTTTTGTTTATTTTAGTTAAATAAAAAGAATATGAAGAATTTTTAGGGCAATTTTATAAACAAAATTAAAGTTAAGTTGGTGAAACTTTCTTGTTTACAGTTGAAAATACTTCAGATTCTTAAATAAATACCAGTTAGACTTGGCTGTTAATTAAAAAAAAATGACCATATAATATTTGTTCATTATAGAGAAAGAGAAAATAGATCTGAAGGCGGTGCTGATGGGAGCAAATTAGATTTTGTCATGAAATGCAATTCGTTTTATAAAGGAATTGTTTGAAAATTATTATTACTCTAAAAAAAAAAATACAGTGGGCCAGAATGAATACTTGCATTTCCTTTAATTAAAGAAAAGAAGAAAAAAAAGATAATAGAAATTGAGAGTTAATTTTCATACCCCCCTCCCACCCCCCGCAAAAAATTAAAAAAATAAAATCACTATTTCATTTTGTAAATATTTAAATGTTAAGATATTGGTTCTCAATAAAGCAAAAGAAAAGTTTATAAAATGAAAAAGTTGTACACAAAGGTTATGAGTTTATGACTTACTAAAAAACAAAAATATATTTCAGTGAATACTTTTAAAATTAAAAGAGTACAACATTTTTGAGGATGGATATTGAGGGGGAGAACAAATGAACAACCAAACTTCAAATTTACAGGATAAAAAAAAGATAAAAAATGTTTGAGTCGTTTTTGTTTTTTTTTTAAATTATTTCTTAACATTTGTTGCTTGAATAAAATATGTTAATAATTATTAATATTTACAAAAGGGTGAATTGGCACATTACTGAAAGGATGGAAGTTTTTGTTTTCTAAATACAGTGGAATTGAGTGTTTTTATATATTTTTTATGTATGTATATATGCATATACTATATATTATATACAATAAAAATGGCCGACTTGTAAACAAATGAATTGAAGATATGACTGTCGATTGTATGGCAAGTTATGTAAATGTGGATCTATTTTTTCTTTTTTCTCAAGTTTTCTTTTCTTCTGGAGGTTCTTTTAAGACTTTAATATTCAAACCGTGTTTGATTGTATAGCCTCCAAAGATGAAACGGCCGTTTAGGAAATAAAAACGTTTTACTTAATATGATTGTTTAGTCTGGTCGGAATCGAAATCAATATATATATATTACTAAAATAAATGATGTGCTTTAATAGGTCATTAACAATGTTCTTTGCGATCATCAAACAGCCTTGAACATGAGCTTAATTGTTTACGTTACCTCATTTCGTTATTTTTTTT
This sequence comes from Sepiola atlantica, assembly GCA_963556195.1. Lineage (NCBI taxonomy): Eukaryota > Metazoa > Mollusca > Cephalopoda > Sepiida > Sepiolidae > Sepiola > Sepiola atlantica. The sequence goes on along the minus strand of OY744533.1, from coordinate 54,572,742 downwards.
AATCTGCAGATATTTCCACAGCCAGGATTTTGGATTATCATTCTAATATGAAATTTGTTTTTCTTTGTGTATTTTTACATTATTGTCTTTTATTTTATTTATTTTTTATATTTCTAATTAATCTGTGTGTGTATGTGTTTTTTTTTAGGTTAATTTATTTTGCTAACTTACCTCCCCTACACGGCTTGGATTTTATTTTTCTGGTCAAAGGGGAGCAACTCGCATGAGGTAAAAAACAATTCAGCTCATGTTCTAGGCTGTCTGATGATCACTAGAAATGTGAAACCATAGCAATGACCTATTAAAACATATATTGTCTGTAAGTACTATAAAGCTCGGTATGGGAAAGCATCAAGCACAGTATATGAGTGCCAACCAAAAGGTTTGAGCCGGTCCCAAAAGCCGACACTCACGGCTATCAGTATATATATATATATATATATATATATATATATATTAGTACTTCATGTATCCACATAAAATATTATAAAGAGATATAATTTTTTATGTGTCAGTTTTCAGTATTTACTTCAACAGTGCTCGATACGTAAGTAGAGCTAGGTAGTAAGCAATGAAAATATATATGGCAATCAAGCTACACAGAGGCTCCCGTGTTTCATCCCCGGGGAGAATCGGGAATTGCTTACTATATATATATATATATATATATATATATATATATTTGGAGAGTTTATCAAGATATTTTTTCCAGGGAGGATTCATCACAACGAAAAAATCTTTTATTTTATTATTTATTGATTTTGTAATAAATAAATAATAAAATAAAAGGTAAACTCTCCAAATATATGTATAAATGCTCTGTACTCTATAATCGGGGCTGATCGAGCTTGCTTTTATTGGCCTTGTTCCGCACTTTACTGAATATTCTCAGTGAATCATCAAAATCTATATATATATATATATATATATACATATATATACATATATATATCTATATATAGCGTGTTAGGTTATATTGAAATCAATAAAGTGCTCAATCGCAGAGGAGTGAGAGCTAATATAATTTATTTTAAAACTATGTTACATATTTCAGAAACGTACCGCCGTTTCATCCAGATGGGCTGACTTTTTACATTTAAAAAAAAATCTATGCCCAGTGCAATCGTCAGCGTTCTGAATGAGGTCAAACCGTGGTTATGTAACATATAACTTTCAAATATATATATATCTATATATATATCTATATATATATATATATATATGTACAAACAAGAAAAAAAGATGGCTATTTATAAGTAACTATTAGTTTTATGCAAGATCATCAGGCCTATCAAAACAACAAGAAATCAACTTAGCCCCCATTAAATATCCACTACATGATCTACATTGGGCACTATTTCTTATTTGCAGGTTTTGGGTAAGTTTTGCTTGATTACATTTTAAAAGAAAACATTAATTTTCGAAGTGCCCCTGTCATACTAATGAATCAGAAATACAATAGTTTTTCAGAATTTAATCCCAAGAATTTTGTAATGTTTATGATATTGAATTGAAATATTACAAAACGTTCTTGAAATTGTGGCTGAATATTTTTTTTAAAAAAGATGAAGATTTGAATGAAAAAAATAATTGTTTTTGTGTTGTTTGATGTAATTTATGTAAGTCTACAATAATCCACTGATTTATAAATTGATGTATCACAGATTTTTTTTTTTTTGGTTGTGGTGGCTTGTGTGTTTTTTGTAACCATTGGTTGTGGTGGCTTTCTTTTTTTAACCATTGGCTGTGGTTGCTTGTTTTTTGTTACCGATAGTTTTGGTTTACTCTTGGGTCGGATGTACCCCCCCCCCCCTCCTTACACACTGCTTAAAAAAATATTTTAAAAATTCAAGAATGAACACTTAAAATAGAAAAACTGGTTCAAATAATAACCATGGAAACATTTCTGTCAGCCATTCAAAGTTTTCAATAAAGATCAATTTTAATTTAAACTGATGATTACAATAATAATTTTTTTTATCCAACACGGATTTGAAAACCAATCGAAATAGGCTAAATTTATCAGCAGATCGTATTGTGAAATTAAAACCAACTTCTAAACTAAGCATTGACCTTCTTCATTAGATTTCTCCAACGAATTTATTTGATTCTAAAAAAAGTACCTCCACCCCTTTTTATTCAAGACCCAAGAGCATTCGGCATCGGAAAATATATACATATACAACAGTTGATGCAACTGAAATTTATTTAGCAACAATAATTTGTTGCTATAATATTGCATAAAAGACGAAAAGGGTGTAGGATGAATAAAGATTTTTTTTATATATAACCTAATCTCATATTTTGGATAGACATTTAAAAAAAGATAGTTACATCAATATTTTATGTTAAAACATTTATAAAAAAAGTAATAATACAGAAATCAGTACACCTACTAATATATATATATGTATATATATATATATATATATATTAAGAGAGAGAGAGAGAGGGGGGGGGCGCCATAAGTAAGTATATAATTTTATTTCAACATAATAAATGTAACATGAAATAAATACGAAACTGCAATATAGAAACTAACAAAGGGTAAAGCACTTAAGTTTTTTTCCAACATAAAACATGTTTTAATAAACATTCATTCAAGCTCCCTATGCTTTCCCTGAAGTTTAATGCACTTTTCTAATCTTTTGGAGACTGAACGGCATACTTTGGCGCACAGCACCAACAGCACTTGAGCAATGGCAGCTCGGATTTGTTCCTTAAGTTAAACAATGATTTTTGTTTTCGAATGACACATGAAATAGAACAAACACCCTCTCCCAATATATAGTTGCTTATGGCGGACCACATTATATATGTATATATATATATGGAATAATTATTAAGTATAAAATGTTTCAAAAATAATTTTAATTTAGAAATATTTTTATAAAATTCATTTAAAATATTAAATTAAATTGAAAAAAAAAATCTATCCAAAAATCAAGGGGAGTAAAAAAAAAGTCGATAATTGTAAAAAAGAAAGAAATCTATCCAAAAATCAAGGGGAGTAAAAAAAAGTCGATAATTGTAAAAAAGAAAGAAATCTATCCAAAAATCAAGGGGAGTAAAAAAAAAAAAAGTCGATAATTGTAAAAAAAAAAAAAAATCTTTGAAAAAGTTTAGAAATCATTTTAAATGCATTTTTTTTTCTGCATTTTATAAGTTTTTTTTTTTGCTTTTTCAACATTTGGCTGGCATACATCGGTTGTTTGGAAGGAATATAAATTCCGTTTAGACACAAATTTAATGATTCCATATAAATAAAGGAGATATTTGCATACAATGATAAAATAGTATAATAATAAAAAGTATTGGAATATAAGCAAATAACAATACAATTGATGATAATATGCAACAAATCAGTTTGTATTTACAAAAGATATGTATTTACAATCAATACAAACAAAAAAAAAGGCATTTTAGTTCCAACTTTTGATTGAAACATTTCAATTAAATGTAGTTTAATTTATTGGGTTGGCAACTAAGTTCCCATCATTTATTCTTTTTTTAATTTTGGAATCTATTTTTTTTTTTTCGAGAATTCTATTTTGTAATCCTTTTTTTTTTTTCCAAGTCAATTTCTCATTATTTTCAGATTATTAAAATGGAAATGTCAAGTAAAAAAACAACACCTTTTTGTTTTGATTTCTTTTTGCTTTTCTACTAACGAGGTATTGAAAATCTTGTTGAATGTTGGGAAGAAGTTGTAAACAACAAGAGAGAATACATTATCGATTAATTAGTTGTTATTTTTTTTTTTATTAAACCTTTTAAATTTGAATTAAAAAAAAAACGTAGTTGCCAACCTAATATATTCCTACAAGCATTGGTTTATGAAAATCAGACTTTTATGGCGTTGATCAAACCCTATTGACGTGTAATTTTCTATTGATTTTCTGAATAGTGGCCCAGTCTTATAATATTAAACTTCCAGTGACAATAGGAGTATAAGTGTAGAATATAAAATATAGATTTAAATAAGTAATGCGAAGACGGGTTTCCTGAAATGCAGGAGATACAAAAGAAAATAGAAACAGTGAGCGTTGAGAAGAAGCCAAGTAGAAAGTAGGAAAAGAAACAATGTGAAAAAGAAGGAGTGAAAAAGACAGTATACGCAGATGGTATTGTCACTGCTGGTTTTACATTATTAGACTAGGCTAGAGTTTAGGAGAGTTGGAGAAATGTACACGATTACAAGTTATTAGGGTCTTTATAATTAAAAATGTCTGATTTTTATAAAGGAATCTTTGTACAAAAAGAATGTGTTATATAACTTTTACAAGTCAAACAATAGTTGCCTCCCCTTTCGACGAAAAACGATCGTCTGCGTACCTAAGTTTCTTCTTCTACATAAGACGCTCATAAAACTATTTTTAGGCGAAACTTATAAGACCGACTTAATAAGCAGAATAGATGGTAGTACAGAGTAGTGAACACTGGAGAACTCGCAAAAACAAAACAAAAAACAACAACCCATAGTTTATATCAAATGCATTTGAATGAAATTCTCTACCGAACCCGTCTAGTTTTAACGTGTGGAAAAGATTGGTAACATTTTTTTTCAATAGTACCCCCCCCCCCCAAAAAAAAATAGTTCGGTAGTGAATTTCATTCTAACGCGTTTGATATAAATGATGTGTTATTGTATTTTTTTTAGTTTACGAATTATCGAATGTTAAGTATTCTGTACTTTTACCGAAATTTTATATTAATATGTACCTATAAAAATATCTAAAAACAATTTTTTTTTGATTTTCTTTAAAAATTTTATTTTAATAAAACTTGGTTTGTCTGAAAATGTGACATGTCAAAGAACGATCGTTATTGCAATTATCTGGTCACTCAAGTTTTCTTTTACGTAAGACGCTCATGAAACTATTTTTTAGGTGAAATTTATAAGACCGACTTAATAAGCAGGGTGCTCCTGAAAGTTTATTAGAAATTCAGAAATTCAAATAAAAAAAAAGAAAAGTACGAGTCAATTCCTTTAAACAAAAAAAATAAAATTTAAATCTGCTGATCTAATATTATGAATAAATAAAAAACAAAGATATCTTTAACTCATTAGGGCCCATGGACCTTTAATTAACCAACATCTGCATTTTTTCAGTGATATCTATAGTTAGTCATAAAGTGTCTTTCAAATATTACACCTACTGTCTAATGCATATTGGCAACACTGATGTCTCAGTTTTCAGTATACTGTGAAAATCTAGAGTGGAAGGATACAATCAGTTTCATCTATTATCCAATCAAAATTATTGTTTTGTTAAGTAGTCCTTATAACCAACCCACATTTTATATATAGTATAAATGAATGCTCTAACTATCCTATAAAGTCAAGTAAATCTTTGAAAGTAAATTTTGCTGAAATTTACAAAAGAATCTAGGTAATAAATTAAAGAAAAAAAATAATTGGGCACTAATGGGTTAAAAATGTAACTTATTTAATTTTCCCTTGAATTGATAACTACTTCTATTTGGTTAGAAATAAAATTTTTAAAAAAAGTGCAAATTTATCAAAAGTTCAGAAACCAGAGTTCATTGCAGACCGAAGAGGAAACGGAAAGGAAATGGAGAATAAATAATTTCACCTGCACAAATTGAAAATAATTTTATCATCTTAAAAAAATTAAAAAAATGCTTAAAAATTAATTCAATTAAACATTTGCTTTTTTTCAATACCGAAAAGAAAGAAAGAAAAAAGCGTTAGCTCGAACAGAAATTTTGAGAAGAATATAAAAAGAGATAATTTAGTTTTATGTATTTGGAAATAATTTTAGTGGTACAAAATGCTAGAACTGTTGTAATATGCCAATACATCATAAGAGTTAAATACACACACACACATTATATATATCTATATATATATATAATTTTAGAATTTAGCCTGATGATTTCCAGCAGGAATGAAACATGAACATTTCTGTGTAGCTTACTTGCCATAGATATATTTTCATACTAATATATATATATATATGTGTGTGTGAAAAAATGACAAACGGGAAACAGGTTAAAGTGCAGGAGAAAAAGAAAAACAAGAGATTTGACCGGTTTCGTCCGTGTTGGCGAACGTCTTCAGAAAAATCTCTTGTTTTTGTTTTTCTCCTGCACTTTAACCTGTTTTCCGTTTGTCATTTTTCACACATTTTGTCCACCACAGCATTTCATTTTCATGAATTATCGTGTACCTTACCCCATATATATATATATATATATATATATACATATAAACCTTGGGTAGTAAAACCCAATGACTAAAAGTGGTAAAATTTCTCAAATATACATATATATGCCTACGTGCAGTTAAGTAACAAACCATATTCTATATCTGTCAAGCGGCAACTTTCATTAGTGTGCTACGTATGATTCTGGCTTGGATGGCCAGTTTTAATTTGTGCGCTTTTCACATGGTTGTTAAACTTTATTGAAAAACATTTATAAATAGGGGTGGGACGTAATGGGTGAAAATTTCAGATTCATGCGAGTAGTATTTTTTATAAATATATTTATAATATAAAGCTAGGTATAGGATTGACTTCATGATATTTTACTGCGTTTGTTAGAGAATGACAAAATATGCCATAAATAAATGAATAAATAGATGAAAATAGAAAAATAACATTACTTTCAGAGTTAGAGGTCAATAGCTTCTCTTGAGTATATATATATATATATATATATATATATTACAGGTGCATTCCAATGACCAAAGGACCAATTCATAACCATATCTTTCATACAACTTCATTGAGCTTGCAATTTGGAACATTTTCAGATATTATAAAGAGTATATACTTAAATATATATTTTTTGTAAGAACCAATATTATATATATATATGGGAAATGAAAAAGGAAAAACCAAAATATGTTTTTTTTTTATGTATTCATCAATGTTTCGTCATTATTATGATGAATACATAAAAAACAAACAAACAAACATCTTTTGGTTTTTCCTTTTTCATTTCCCATTACATCGGATTACTCTCATCCTTCCTTTCTCACATATATATATATATATATATATATATATATATATATATATATATATATGTATTAATATAATGTCTGCCAGTGACCTGATGATGCTAGACTTTAAATAAGGTTGTATCATCAGTTCAGGCGACAAAGTGTAAGTCTGAGATGGTTGTCTGACTTGCTATTAGCTTTTTCGCTTCCTGTCACCAGTTGAAATAATTTTGTCCAGGGATGGGGGGGGGGGGGTGGGGTTAGAAAAAGGCACGTGTTTTACTTGCTAACTTTTGCATGATGAGATGGAAGTACATATATTTATTTATATACAAATAAATGCATATTGGTTTTTATTATAGAGTGCAGGATATATATATATTATTTGAAAATGGAAGGCCGCAAACGTTTTAATTAAAAACAAAATTATTTTTCCGTATTATTCGCTGACATATATCGGCAAAGATCTGGCTATGGTATCACCATGGTGTCCAGTACTGGTCAATGTATACATGGAATACTTTGAGGAAATGGAATTAGGATCCACACCACAAATGCTGCAATGTGGCTGCGATATGTTAGCACATTCATAGTCTGGCCTCATCATGATGTTCAAGCATTGGTTTTGGTTGTATGAGCCTCTTCAGGTAGTGATTGATTTGCTAATCACTAGAATTAGCAGACTTTATGACTATTCCCTATCAACTGCTAATTACTTGAGAACGCAAAAGAACAATGTCATCTCTGGGCTTGTTTCGGGTTATTGATTTAGTTTTTTGTTTATAATTTTGTAAAATAGCCCATTTATTTGGCATAATGATTAGAGTGTTTGCTAATGGACCGGGGGATTAAAATCGTCCATGGTTCAATCCTCGGTCGAGTCATACCAAAGACTAAAAAATCGTACTTGATGCCTCCTTGCTAAACACTCCGCATTATAAAGTGAGGATCAAGGGTAAGTGGAGTAATCCAAGGAAAATAGTGGCGCCCTCCCCTACATCTCTGCGTAGTAGTCAACAAAAAGAGAGCCTTCAAGTCGCCCTTGACTCCAGTCGATCTATTTATTTTATTATGACATTCATGTAAAAAGTGAAACTTGTCGACCATGACTGTCACTACTTGCTGATTTCCCCCATGATTTGTGCATTTCAGCCTCACTCTAGGGAGTTGGGATTATATTTTTATAAAAATTAAACCATAATATTCTTTAAATATACAAAAAGTTACATCCATTAAGTTCTTTTAACAGAATTTAGTCTATTAAAATAAGCAGAGAAAACAATTTTATATTTTTGATTGGAACCCTATTTTTTAAAATTGCAAATATAATATTTTAATATTCATGAAAAAAATGTTGTTCTTGAGCAACAAATCCCCATCTTCAAAAAAAAAGATATCGTAAGACGACGACTGGAGCATGTTCAATAACTGGCAACCAGGATGGTGATGGGATTCTACAAAGAACGGCTTCAAAGACTAAATCTGTCCTCATCTGAGCAGGGAAGGATGCAAGGGGACCAGATTCTGGCATACAGCATCATCAACGGGAATGCAAATCTACTTTTAGAGGAGATTTTAACCCCAACATCTACTTGTGGTTTCTGCGGCTACCCACAGAAGATATACCATTGTCGCTTTCGTCTCAACAGAAGAATGCTAGTATTCTCTGTCCATATTTCCTGAAACAGGCTGCCAGAGGAGGTTGTGATGCTGCTTACCATATCCAGGTTTAAAATTGCCTTGGATAAACATTTAGGCAGTATACAGATGCACAATCTTCTGTCTTTTTTGCATAGCTTGCTGCACTATTTTTTGCCAATAAAATTGATTGATTGAAAATTCCATAGAACATATCATATAAATTCCATATAACATATCATATATATTCCCAATTATGCAACATTGGCTCTTTTACTTTCTCCTATTCTATACAGCAATTTCTCCAATCCTCGAGGACAGCAATTTTACAGTCAACAAATATTCACACATGGCAAAGAGAAGCCTGAAAAATAGAAACACTTGACAAGTGGATCATATACCAGAAATATTGTGAAATTCTGGCATCACATCAGTCTTTAGTGATCAAGGAAGAAGGCTGGAAGCAAGTAAGATTTAATTAAAAACGAAAAACGTCACCTTGCTATTCAATATTAAGTTTTCCTATCTCACAACTTGATAGATTTCCGTATTGTTATAGCCTTCTAAAAAACTACCTAATATTTTTACTTAAAATTTTTTTTTTTTTAAATTATATTTGGAATTCTTTGTTATTCTGAGAATTTGATTTTTAGGTCAATTTCTTCGTTTCAGTATTGAAACAGATACACAAACAACAGATGACACCTGAAAGCTCATAACTATAATACACGGATTCATCTTTTGGGATTAACTGATTTTATTAATCAGTAGCTGTACCTACCCGGTGTTACCCGGGATGCAATGAAATCATTTTAGTGTTTAATTTTTATTTGGTTTCACATTTTTAAACTTAAGGTAGACAACTATGATTATATTCTTTAATTTAAAATGAGTTATCCCTCTTGCTGATTTTTATTTTTAGGTGATTATTTAAAAATGTTTCATATTAGCAGTTGTTTTGACCGGACTAAGTAATTTGAAAAATAAATTGTAGCTAAGTACATTGTTATATTGCTAATAACATGGTACAACAATAACAAATGAAAATTGGCTAGTCAGAAGCAAAGTTTGATTTGTCAGCTTAACTGCTATTTGGGCCTGACTTTGAAATTCCATCAAGATAACTTTATGGATTAGATAGCCGGTTAACATTCTATTTGATTATAATGAGTGGATTACAGCAACTCTATCGTGATCTAAATTATAACAATATATGAAAAGATGAATCTGGAAGAATCTACTTAATTTGAAATGGAGAAAAAGGAAAATTTTAATTTTGCATTTTTGAATCTAAAAATAAAATACATTTGTTTTTGTTAGGAATAACTAAAGAAAAACGGAATTATGTCCCTTGGATCATTAACGAGTTATCGCCCCTTATAGAGTGGCTTGCCGAGTGGAAAGTAAACATTGACACGGATTCAGACTGGCAGATATTCCATCTCGCGTTACAGTGGCTAAATAACTCATTTCATTCTAATTACACTTTTAATAAATCTGTTAAACCTTTCTGTTGCAAAGTCATCCATTTTGTTTTACGAGTTATTAATTATTATAACCTAAATTACATGGTTTATAACAGTTTTAGAATTAAAAAAAAAAGGTTCTAAGAATATTCGTCATGTGCTTTTGTCAACATAGTAAAATGAACCAATGTTGGTTTTTCTAAACATTTGTGCAGGTGATTAAAAACAGAAACTTTGAATATTTTGGTACATAGCATTTCAAGGCTAAGATGAAATGTTTGTAAAGCTTTTTCGTTTTTTTCTAAGAAAATCACTTGGTATTCCATTCTTTGAAAAAAAAAATCTTATTATTTAAAAAATAATAAGGATTTGTTCGTTAATAATCCATGAGGAGAAAACTAAGAATGCTTTGCTAATTCATAAACTCAAATTTATTCCTTTTTAGAAAGTTTGGTTACTGAGAATGCGATATTAGGTTGAAGACACTTCAACCTAACATCACATTCTCATTGCCTACAATAACCAAACTTTCTACATACTACGCGCAATGCTTCAAGCAAACTACAACACCATTTCTTTCGTCAAGAGAAAAACGAACAAACAACTTTGCATCTAAAGTAACCAATTTTTGTTCCAATTAAAACAGAATGGTTTTAGATTAAAATAATTTTTTAAATCTAATTTTAGCTTTAACTGATTTTAAAAAAATCAAACGTCATTTTGAACATCTTTGAAAATATCAAAATAATGTAACACGTTGCACAGAGAAAAATAATCAAACCTCTTGTCTAAAAAAAATGACAAGAATATTTTTGGTTTAGTTAGAATCATTTTCAGTATTTATACTTGACAAGGTTTCATAAACACTGAAATTTAACAAACATTAAAGAAAAGAAAATCATTGATTGACAAAAAAAAAACTCAAACAAAAAATCAAAACAAAACAGAAAACAAAATGAAAAAGATTTGTTGTAATGAACTGGATTTTGTTTTTATGTTTTAACCCTTTAGATGAAATTAACATAAAAATGTTAACATTTTGTCTGTATTGATTGTTCTCATATATATATATTTTTTTTTTTACTAATGAGCCACCACATATCAAAAAGGCTAAAAGCCACTTGATGATTTTAATTGATAATAGCAAAAAAATAGTTCTAAATAACATTCAAATTTGACTTAGTTAATTCCTCTCCTGAAAGTTGATAACATGTTTGACACAAATTCACCATACGTTCAATTGTTTTTAAATTCAAATATTATTCTCTCATGAGATTTATTCGAGAAGATTTTCTCAGACGACTTTTATTGGCCATTTTTAACAAATTCTTGACTTTTTAATGAAAATATTTATATTTGCTCAACTGATAGGCTATTTTATTCTCCGTTTTCATGTTTCGAAAGAACAAAATATTAAAAGAAAAAGAAAATCAAGTTAATCTTCAAGTTCCATGAACAGGGTTTCTTTGCAAGAACTTTCTATCTGTGGAACACATTGCAACATGACTGCTTTCCTGCAGACCACAACACGGTTGTTTTCAAGTCCAATGTCAACAAATACATGTCAAAATTTCTCTTAAGTTTTTTTCTATACCAATGCATCACCATCTATCAAGACCCAAAGGCCACTCGAGGATAAGGGTCAATGTCTTTGTCAGGTGGATGGTGAGACAAACATCTTAAAGATTTGAGACGAGGGTTGAAACTAGCTAGAATTTGATTATTTAAGTGAGTGGCTTAACAAGAATTTGCTAACATTGGACTTGAAAACAACAATGTTGTAGTCAGCTGGAAAGCAGCTCTGTGGTATTGTTCTCCATGGACGTATAGTTTTTGGAAAGAAACTTTGCTCATGCAAGTTCTGTTTAGCTCCAGCTACACAGAGGAAGAAAGGACAATTATTTACAGAGGTTGTATGTAGCTAGACGAGTTTTTGTTGTGAATGTTTTATAGGAGGGGGGCAGAGATTGGAGAGTAATGACATTTTGTCTATTCCATTGTTTTCAATCCTCTCATAGTATTGTTCATCATTCAACTGACAATCCCTCCATCTCCTTATTCTCGAGTGGCTTTTGACTTTTATAAGTGGTGACTCATTAGTAAAAAACAAAATAAACATTGTAAATTTACATAAAATTTATATCTTTTTGTTATTTTCAATTCCGTTTATTCTAGCATTACTGAGACATGTTATTTCAAAGAAACTTATTTCAAAGAATCTTATTTTAAGAAAATAATTTTTTTTTTTACTTTTTCTATCAACATTTACAAATTTGTTGAAATTATAGAATTTATAAAATGTTTGATGGAATTGGCACCAGAAAATAGGAATTTTGACATCAAAAGATCTAAAGAATTAAAATGTGAACCAGATGTGTTCAGCAGGTTCTTCCGGTTTTCTTTATCAATTCGGTGGGAAACACGAAAAAATCTTTCATAGACTTAAAATTTTTTGTTGGGAAAATATTAAAAAAACAAAAAAAACAGAAAAAAACTCAAAAGAGTCAAGAAAGGGTTAAAACATGTCCAATATCACAATCACAGAGTTTTTACTCCCAGTAAAACCAAAATAACAAATTGTTTTTTGAAAACATAAAAAAAATATTTTTTTCCTTTTTAAACATATTTCTATTTTTTTCCTTTTTTCATATTTTACATTTTTTTTCAATATTTTCTTTTTTCAAATGTGGCGGGAAACCCCATTTTATATTCCTTTTTGTATATTCTGTTGAGTCTTCAGTGCATTATTGAAAATAAGAGAACAGAAAACAAACTGCCACAATTGTACACATTGATTGCTACCATAATTGCCAGCACGAAATAAAAGTTCCTATAAAAATAAATAACACCTACAATCTGAACTGCTCTTAAATCTGTCTATGTGTCTGTAAGTTACCTCTAGTGGCCTGATTAGAAAATAAAAATATTAATATTAATTTTAGTTTGCCGTTTTCAAAAACTGTTCACACTTCATTGAAAGCTTAAAGAACGAAATGGCTCTCGAAAATTTCCTACAGAATATCATAACACACACAAAAAAAAACAACAGAAATTGGGATTTACTTTGCTTCTAAAATCGTTCAATAAACTCAGCACGAAATTGTAAGTTACACGTTTATTTGTTTATTCATTTTCAGTTTTTATTTTATTATTTTCTCACCCACTTGTGCGCTTATGATTTTCCATTGACTGATTACACCTATATATATATATATATATATATATATATATATATATATATATAAAACATGTACCTTGTGCCAGCAGAAAAAAAAATCAACCAAAGTGCTTTATCATAAAAAAACAAGGGTAGAATACATGTTTTTTATATACTATACATTTAGGTGCTCATTATATATAAATAAATAAAATTACAGATCAGAGTTATATCATACTGTGATTTAATATCAATTTTGGAGCAAAGAAAACTTCAACACGTTTTTTCTGATCCGAAATTTACATAACTCTAGTCTGTCATTTTATTTATTTATAACTATTTCAATTTTTTAAATAACTCATTGAATATTGAGCTTCATTTTGATTTGGAAATTTATTCTCATAAGAATCGATCCGAACTATGTGAAAGAAATGTTTTTTTTTTATTATCACACACACACACACACATGCACACACACACATGTATATTTCAAATACACCAGTTTGATTATTCATTAATATGTACAATTTCATGGAAATACTGAAAATCCAGCCTGTAGAGTTAAAGATACGAAGCGTGATTCTTTTTCAGTTGAACATATCAAGTTATCTTGTGAGATTTTAAGAGTTGAACCTGAATAGCATTTAAGCTCACAGAATATATTGAGCAAATTCTCTTAAATAATTCTTCAGAGAGAACCCAAAAATGTTTTTAAAAATATATATTTTATTAGAATATTGTATAAGGGAAAACTACATTCAAAATAATTCCTTGGATTTTTGGTAATTCTAGTTACTGGTTCTTGCAAACTGACGCAAACCGGTTCAATCAAAACATTGCATCGATTATCAAACTCAACACAAGAAAATAAAGACATTTTGTTTAGAAAAAAAAAAGACATAAAAAATTCTAAGAATTCTACTTATTTCTATTCTTCCTCTATTTTGGTAAAATCCTGAAATTGGCATCAACACAAAATGGAAAAAGTTATATTTCATAATTTGTCAACACATAGCTATAAATAGTTGCTACAAAGAAAAAAGAAAAAGCATGAAATAAACGTGTAAATAATGCTTAAAGCTATAGAAAAAAATTTATAAAATAATTTAATAAAAACAATTATTTTAAAAGATTTTATTTGATTCCTCTTGAAATTTTGAAAACTATATTTAGAGTATAGCACAGTAGCATTACCTACCCTTTTCTACACCCATTTACACGTACATTCACCAGAAGGCGTCGCAGACCCTATCATCTCCCTTTTCGTGATGGTAGGTGGTGCTGAAATTGGTTGATATAAAAAGGGACGTGCAAAGAAATTTCTTTTTTCTTCCTGATTCGCCTGAGAACACGTGCGCATATAGCACGCATAAAAATCTTTTTTCTTTTCTTTTTTATGGAAATCATGAGAACACGTACGTGTAACATACACATAAGAATTCAAGATATGTAAGACATTTCCTCTCCACTTCCACATACACACACCTGCACACATCCTTTTCAGACTTTATTGGAATTATGTGCACATTTTTACAGGCACAATCCAACTGAGAGCGAACCTTTTTGGGTTTACGACAAATAAACATTATCATTTCCATTTTGTTCCATTCTATTCACTTGTACGAGAACATGTATATCGGAGGGATACTGTCCAAGCGTTTGCAAACTCCTTCAGCACAAACTAAAAAAAATGCAGATATTTGAATTGAAAAAAAAAAAAGCTGAAAATTCCAATCTCCAGCATCAGAGAGCTCCACCAAGAAGGAAAGATAAACACTTCATGATGACGAAGATAGTACAATTATATCATTTCACAAACAGGCAGTGTTCGTCACTGTGTGATCATTATTCAAACAAACAAAAACAAAAACAAACAAACAAAAAACAACAACACAAAAACAATAAAACAAACTGGGTGTGGGGTGTTTAGGAGATTAAATATTTAAATAAAAGCAGATGAAAAAAATAATATCATTCCACTTTGCATCTTAAGGACTGGGTAATGATAGGGATAGAAAGAGGAAAAAAGGGGTTCACATTCAACAGAATCATGCAACCCTACGCATCTATTAACTCAGTCAGCACAGTAAAGGGGAGGGGGGTTTCAGTTTAAATAATAACAAAATTTAAAATGTTGGTGGCCTCACTCTTTTAAATATACACTTTTCTCTCATTGCACTTACAATATTCTTTGCTCTCTCTATATATGTATAAACATATATAAGTACCAATACTACACATCAAGACAGGATTAGGTTTAAAACTCCCGAAATCCATACTAGAATTGTCCACATGGATCCGTGGCATAACGGTTAAAGGGGTTGATTAGCAATCATTCTCTGTCAGTGTTCCTGCTCCATGGAACAGCCTACCAGAGGTAGTGACAATGTCTATCATATCCAGTATTAAAGTTGCCTTGGATAAATATTCAGGCGGTATATAGATGTACACATCTTCTAACTGTCCTTTTACATGGCTTGTTGCACTTTGATATTTTTTGACCAATAAATTTGATTTGGATAAGTTCTAAGTGACAGTCTTCTGCGACTGAAGGTTGGATGTTCACGACAGTCAATATTAACTAAAATAACAATTAACACTTCGTCTCGGTCATGGCTAATGGAATGAGAGCAATCTACTTCTGTGGATTAAATGAAGATTTCAGTTCGAAATTCCGTATAGGTTTTATTCTATTGAATTATACCCCCCCCCCCCTACACACACACACACCTAAATTACATGAAAATTATGTAAATAAGTGCAAACTTGTGGATTTGCATTGTATTTCAGTTAGTTCCGGATCGGAGCTTTACAATTTACGTTCCGAGAAATAACTAACAGCGGTTTGTTGTTGTTGCCTTTAACGATCTAACAAACAACTTTCTCAGTTACAGTTGTTCTTGGTTTGAAATGTTCTCTTTTTTTTTTTATTCATTGTTTTTGTCACCTGAAGATGATTCGACGATGAATCGAAAATGCTCGTGATACATATAGAACATTTATTAATCTTTTTGATTTTAAAACAAAAAAGATTATCAGAAAAATTGAATAAAACAGGTATAAGTAAACAGAAGAATTCTGTTGTATTTAACAATGTTTGTATAAATGAAAGAATGCTGCCTCAATACACACACACATATACATATAATTGCCATAAATATATTTTCATAACTTACTATGTATATATGAGATAGAGGTTGGATGCACTATTCTATAAAAAGCTGAGAAAAAGTTCACACTAGCAAGAGTTCTAAAATATATTATTTAAGCACTAGTAACTATGTTATTGAGTATGTTGTAAGGTTTACGGCCGAAAAAGAAAAGAAAAAATTAAATAAACTTTTTCGACCCTCTCCCCCTAAAAAAAACCCAAAAACAATTCAGCTTAAGCCATAACTTTTTAATAGTATATAAATTTACCGTAATAATTTCTAAAGAAAAAAAAAAACTACATCGAGCCTCATTTCTTTGAAGATTACTTATTTACTTATTACTTAGATTTGTTTAAGTAAATAAAGTTTTACTTTTAAGCATTGCATTAGTGATTATTTTCATGTTAAAAAGGTTCACAAATTACTACATAAATGTTTGTTTGCATGTTTATAGTTAGATGCACCTCAGTAACACTTACTGATGCCTCTCTATGTAAGTATGAAGAGTTTGAATACAAAATGTGATAAACGCCATTTTCAAAAGTACGAAACTATCGCTACAAAAAGGGTTGCATTTCAACATTCGACCACACCTCCAAATTATGTTTTACAAAATATGATACCAACATATTTATTTTTGCTTCCAATTAAAATAAGCTTTTAGTCAAAAAAATCTATATTTAATTTATTCACTCTTTTGTTGTTTATGGTTTCGATTTAAACAAATTGGATTTATTGCACTTTGCATCCAAACTCTTCAGTTATATGCTTATAAATATAGATAGTTATACTTATAAAAATACGTATTTTAGTGGGAATATGCATATATGTAGACTTGTTAATTAATGCACAGAAACGTATCAGGCAGGAAGCTAAGATATATACTTCAAACTTTAGTCGTTTTTTATCTTCTTATAAATAAAGTAGAGTCAGTCTATTCATCGATTTCTTGAAGTTAATAGATTTTTAATAAAAGATGAATACTGAATGTTATTTCGCAAGTTAATTATAGCAAATATTAGTCAGTGTTCTTAAAAAAGAAAAAAAAATGTATTTTCAATAGATTTTAATATTTTGATATTTAACCCTGTTCGATATCTTATTTTTAATTAGTTATATTTAAAAGAAAGGGAAGGAGTTTTTATTCTCACACTCAGATCTACTCCCACTGTCCACTCATGAACACCGGGAACACATTTAATAAGAGACATTTTTCGAGATTCACTAGTAATAAATTATATTTCACGTGTGGTCATTGGTCAATACTCTCCATTCTCCTTATTTTGATAAGCGATTTACTGACAGAGTGGGGGAATTTTGCTTCTTGTTTATGTTAAAACAAAAAAAAAAGAATTTTTTTTAATGCACTGAAGAAACGACTGAACCTCAACAAATCATCCAATCAGGAATACATCAGGTAGAGCCTAGTTTTATGCCAGCCATAGTTTGAAATGCAGACTTTGTTCAAGAATCAAAATGTGTATAAAACGACTACAGATAAAGTACAACATCAATAGGAAATCGTGTTTAAAACGATCACATCAAGATTTTAAAATATATTTTCTATAAAAATATAGATTAAAAGATAATTCATGGTTTCATTCTTTTTTGTTTTATGACTATATACTCCGTCTTAGGCACCTTTGTTATGATCTGTGCCAACCAAACACTGGCAGATCAATTTCAAATTTCAGTGATATCACATTGAAACACCGGTTCTTGTCGCTGACTATATTTGGCACATAAATGGGTAATTGTTTATGAATCGATAAACAGAGTATTGTTGCCACATCTGGCCTGGTACACCAAACCACTAGCCCCTCCCTCTTAAACAGGCTACAAAAAAGAATTTCTAACCTAACAGGTTTCACACTGTCTGCCAAGCTACACTCCCTGTCGCATCACTGAAGTGTTGCATTCCCATGCTTATTTTACAAGTACTTCCATGAAATGTGTTTGTGTTCCGATGAACTTACTGCACTTGTACCCCTTCAACGTAAATACTCCCAACCCACCCGACTAGCAGCAAAATCCCACCTCTTCACTGTAGACGTCCCTAGATGCCAGAAGATTTTCTACTCTAACAGCTTCTTTCCTTGGACCGCTAGCCTTGGGAATTCTTTCCCACCTCCCTGTTTCCCATGATTGTACTAACATCCAGAAATTTAAATGTAATGTGAACAAACATCTTGCTGCCCAACTCCCCACCTAGGTTGCCCACTATAAATATCAAAGTTTGGGATGAATAAAAGTAGAAAAAAAAATGTTTGTTTGGAGTGATATTTGAACTCGACACATGATGCATAGAACTGTGTAAGTCTGCAAGTTAACAGACTATGGGATCATACCACAAAATAAAAAAATGAGATTCAGACAGGATTCGAACCCTGTGCCTCAGAAGAGGGACCACCTAACGCGGGCATGTGTCATCTAATAAATTTCTATATGGTAGTAAAGACGACATCCGGCCCCACTTTCTGAGGCACAAGTTCGAATCCTGTAAGAGTCTCAGTTATCACTTAATGGTTTTCTTTTGTTTATTCCCAGCCTGTGGAGTAAATTTATCATTTATTTAATGATATTACCCACGTAAACATAAGTGTCAACAAAAATAGCAGCATAATACATAACATACTGTCAGAAATTAATTTCAATGTTAAATATATGACAAATTCACTGTATTTGCTAACTTGATGCAACAAGGAGACTATGGTTACATTGCTAGTAAAAACACCTAAAGATCACAAAGCTTGGAGGATGAGTTTTTGTACAATTTCATCTTTCTCTAACTGTTTGGCTAGTTAATCTCGCAGTGTAAAAGGACACCCACATTAGGTGGTCCCTCTTTTAAGGCGCAGGTCGAATCCTGTACAAATCTCATTTATCACTTTGTGGTTTGCTTTGTTTATTCATAGTTCTGTAGACTAAATCAAGCGTTTGTTTAATCACATTACCTACGCAGACATCAACAGAAACACAGCATATAGAGTTGTGTTTTGGCATTAATTAACCCAGGAAGGGTTAATATGCTGTGAAAACAGACAAACTAAACTACACTTTCATTGGCATCTGTTGTAAAGTAGATGAGGCATGAACTTATGGCCAGTAATCTTTAAACATCTGGTATATTCCCGCATTGGTAGAGCCTTCTAATAAACTCCTCATGGCCAGTTGTTAGCTCTGATAATAACCACCATTATCGGTTTAATAACAGACCAAAAATGATTAATGGACGAAGTATGAAACTTAAAACACTTATTGAACCAATTTACAGTTTGGAAAATAACTTAGAAGCTGCTGGATGCAAAATAATAATGTCTGTGTTTGCAAGGCTTTTTTGTTTATCTCTCAAACTGGGCGGATAACTCTCCCTTCCTAGGTGCGAGGGAGATAACTCGTCTTTTGCCAATTGTTTTAGGCTGAGCGCCTAAATTACACAGACTGCTTCAAGCGAACTATATTGCTCTCTTCTTATTGCTAAAAAAAAAAGAAGGATCAAGATAAGTGAAGTAATCCTGTGAAAGGAGTGGTTCCCTCCCTTACACTTTGATGTAGTAGCTAATAAAAATGGTCAACCACTTTACTTTTGAGATGAGGATTGATAATTTGTATTATTTTGACTACTGTTCCCATCTTTGGCATAATCACGTTGACACACCGATTCCTGTTAGATCACCAAAGTTAAGCAACGTTGAGCCTGGTCAGTACTAAAATGGGCGACCATTTGGGAATACCATGTGCTGTATGTGCCTTCCGCTTATCTTGGCATTGTTTCCAGTCATCTTGCACTTCTCCTTGGCACTAGAATCAAGCAGTGCCGACTCAGGAGATGTGTGGTTAGGATTGCGCAACCCTTGCTTCATCATTACACAAGCAGCCACCCATACAGGGTGTATCCATTGGCTCTCAAAACTGAAGGGAGGCGATGTCTCATTTTGGATGTCATTCTCACAGTGTTTCGATTGATGTAACTATTAACCTTCTTCAGGCGCATCTTGTTTAACTCTGGAATATTTCTGTCAAACTCATCAGTTATTTTAGAACGAAATATTACCCCGTTTGCCCATAAAGATGCATTCAAGTACAAATTTCATCTCGTCTCAAAAATTTCTTTCGTATTTAACGAGGTGCAGCATCTCATTTCCTGGAATATTTTCGCACAAATTTATCGCTAGAAATAACGGGGTCGGCTGGAGGTTTGTTTCATACTTGAATACAAGTGAGCGCTAATGTCTATCATCTCGCTGTATACAACTGGGAGACTCAGGTCACCGATCACACTGCACGGCACTGGAGTAGATCAGAAGAGGGGTTAGATTGTGGTGAAGACAAGGGACCACTGGAGAAGGCATGCTACAGCAGTTTTTGTCATCCAGGCCCCTTGCTTCATCTGTGCTGGTTGTAGTAGAGACTGCTACTCACACATCAGCCTGCACAGTCAAACATACTGCAAGTGTGTGCTGACTTGAGATCGTATCCATCATTGTTTCCCAAGCCTATGGTGCCAATGATGAATATATATATATATATATATATATATATATATATATGATAATTATGGAAATAATAATCCAATATAATGGAAAATGAAAGAAAAACTGAAAATTGTTTGTATATTTATTAACGTTTCGTCTTTATTTCAATACTTTCTAAAGGTGATTGATTTGAAGAAAAAAAAAATTTATTCAATGGACTCCATACATTTTTTTGATTATCCATCAGTACCTTCTGTTTCAGGGAAACACTGGAAACTCAACCCGCAGGTGTAAAGATACCGAATGTGACTGATTCATCAGCCGACGTAATGATAGTGTCTATAGTAACTATTATTACATCGGCTGATGAACCGGTGACATTTGGTATCTTCAAGCCTGTGGGTTGAGTTTCCAGTGTTTCCGTGAAACCAAAGGTATCGATGGATGATCAAAATAATGTATAGCCTCTACTGAATAAAAATATATCTGCTCTTCCACAAGTAACTAAGCACCTTGTTATTTCTCCTATAACACTGAATTACGCACATATATATATAAATGAATGACAGCATTGTAGTCATGGAAATCAATATTTTTATGGTAACTGAATTTTTACGCAATTGCAATCATCATAAGGCAAGTTCTAATTAACTGACTTTCTAATTGCATATTTGTATAAGTATACAAACCAAAAAGCCCAAATTTCAGGAACTCTTTTGCTGCACACACAGGAGAGAATCGTCGAGTGTCTTCAGTCTCTCTGTACAAGGGTTTGTCAGGACAACCTGGCTTGAGGATACTTTCCCTTACAAGTAAACCCTGACCAAATATTCAAAATAACATAGTATTCGAAGCTTAAATAAAATCCCTTCGGTATGGCTACATACTAGCTCATACGAGGAATGGTGCACCTTCTCCAAGTAATGTTGCCACTAATAACATCACTAAGCTGGATACTCCACCAAACTAGATGAATTCTAGTCCTGGAATACGGTAAGGCCAAGAGGCCACAAGAAAAATATAATATAACATAGTCAACTGGTCAATTAGGGAGAGGAAAATTCAGGTTCTTCACTTCTTTACTAACTCAACGTTTGACAGGTAAAAGAGAACTTTAATGGAACAATAGATTGTCTATGTATCTCATATAGAGATCAAGTGTTAGTCCCAGGACAGGGCTCCTTGATTTCTAAGAATTTATACTGAAGTAAAATGAACTATATATATATATATATATATATATATATATATATCATACTATACAATAATTTTATCAACCATTGATACCTTCTGTTTCATGGATCACAGTCGATGGCGAAATTTCCTGTTATCCATGAAACAAAAGCTATCGTTGACTGATTGAATTATTATATAGTATTATATGAAATAAAAAAATAAAATTTTTACAAACGTAATTGAGTATTCTGGTCCTATTTTTCATAAAACACAGTACTATATATATATATATATATATATATATATATATATATATATATATATATATATATATACAGACACACATACAAGAAAGTGATATAATTTACTAAAAGCATAGTGTGTAGCAGAAAAATGACTAAAATAACTCCAATATTGATAGTTATTAATATATTTCCAATATTTTGAGAAAAAAAATCTCTTCATCAAGTACAATTATGAATCATGGTCAGACCCCTTTTTTGTTTTCTTTTTGTTTTGTTTCTTTGTATCCGTTGTTATTGGAGTTCTGGTCCTGCATTTATCTACTCAATCATCAAGGAATTAAATTGCCCATAAATTCCTTTTTGCTTATCAGAATAGCGTTAGAATCTTCGAAATTTATGTAGACTTTGGTGCCAAGCACAAGCATCTTAAAAAAACTTAATAGACAACACGTGAACCACTTAATTGTTGTGGTTAGTTACTATTGATACAGAAAAAGGGGTCAATGCACAAGAGAAGGCATGCTACAATAGTCCTTGCAACTCAGGTCTTCTGCTTCATATGCACTTATTGCAATAGAGACTATCGCTTGTGCACCGAGCTGCACAGTCAAGCAGATGGTACCATAGTTATGTGACAATTAGAAAGCGTACTTGTCATGGACTCCAAAGACCGGGATGCAAATGATGATGATGATGATAAGAAGGATATAATTATTCTTATTTATTTCTAGAATTTCATAGAATGTCTTTGATTCATTTGTCATCTTTCAAAAATACTTTCCTTTCTTATTTAGAAAGATTCTTTTTTTCAACATGAACAACTCTATGTGGCCTGGCCACATAGAGTTGTTCATATTGGAAAAAGAATCTAACAACCACCAAACAGTAAATAAATATAAAATCATAAAATGGTGACCAGTTATTTTTTCAAAAAGATAATTATCGACGAACAAAATCTATAATAACTTGCTAATATGTGGGACAATTTTCATCAAATTCGTTATATTCGGCTTCTGTCTACCATCTAACATCAAAATGTAGTATCTGTTCTGCTGATACTACACTTCATCTTTTCTGTCCACGGTTAGTCAAGAAGAAATACTTCTAGACTGAGGCAATTTAAATTTTTGTCTCAATCCAGAGTACCCCCTGTTGGGGAGCTGGATTTTCCCCACATTAAAAATCGACCGTATGTCTAACTCTTCCCTTGTGGGGAGGCAAGTAAATAGGAACTAATGGTCAGTAAAAAACACTTTGTTCGATTAAGAAATTTCAACCAAAGTCTGGGCTTACATTAGTACTGTAGCAATAACAATGCTAGATAGACAGACAGACAGATAAACCTTATAATGGCAAAAGAGAAAAATGTTAAAATTTGTCTGCTGGGTCCGGATTTAGTAAGAAAAACTCACTTCATTTCGATTGTTTGAATGACAATTGTGAGCCAAAAGTTAATATTTGTTTAATGCAGTTTTGAGCAACAAGGAGTGATCATGGAGTTCAAGTAATTTCTTGTATGAACAATATGAGAATAATATTGGCTATTTCATGATAGTAGGGTTAAGATATTCATGCCGAGGGGTAGTACTTTTCTGAGATGGCCTTCAACTAGTCCCCATACACACATCACTATGTTTATTTACTCCTCGCGGAGTTAGGCACAAGGCCAGTTTTATCTTACTCCCACAAGTAAGATGTGACCCAAGATCGGGTCGAGCAAGTGGGGTTAAAAGCCAGCGCTCGAGAGGTGAGCACTCTGGCCATTTAAAAATTGCCTGGGCAGCCCCGTCGGCATTCCCCGGTAGGGGCGCCTCAGACAGTAAGCAATAAACTTACTCCTCCCCAAAGAGGGGAGGCGAAGCCTGGGAGGGTGGACCTCCTAGAACTGCACAGAACAGGCGTGCAGTATCCATCGGAACAGATACTACACTTTGATCTTAGCCAAAAGGCCGAGCCTCTCTATGGTGAATGACCATCCGATGGATGGGAGGTTAGGGTTTAACCTTTAGTTAATGGAAGTTGTGATTTCTGGGGGGAGAGAGAATTCGGTCTCTTTTTGGCTGACAACTTAAGCAGGTAGATGCGAAATGTGGCCATTCCCCAAAAAGTCCCAGTTTAGGGTGGAGGTGGTCACACACAATGTAGCAAGCTGTAACGAGACAAGCTATCTATTTGTCTATCTATCAGTCTAACTCTCTCTTTCTTTGAAAGGCAGCTCACACTTGTTCAAGTCCAGAGTTCCTAAACCTGTTTGTGAATGTTCCAAGTTGTGTGTATTAATAAACCGTTTATAAAAACTAAACATCAGCGTCCAAGTGATTGTATACACAGACGATCAAGAACCTGGGTTTCCAACAATGAAAACGGGTGTATAATAACTTTATATATGCTTCCGTAAGCAGAAAAATAACACTTTTAGGCCCCTCCCCTGAGCTATTCTTGCATTTTACTCATATACGAATATATTGCAGAAAAGTATGATAATCTGCGTGTTTGTTTTTTCTTTATTAATATTAAAATTACTTTATAGAATAGGTTTATTCTTTGATATAAAAACCGAGAACCAGAACAAAGTATACATTTCAAACAATTGTTTAGAACTGGACTCTTATCCTGAAAAAAAAATGGCAGTGGGGAGAGATCTGAAAGTCCAAATAACAAACATTTTTTTTTTTTAATTCAAGGCTTGAGCATTTATATTAAGGAAAAAAATATGATTTTAGAACATTTTTTTTCTTTTTCTTTTCAACTTAACGTGCAGGATGGAAACACGGAAAGCTACATGCACTCTGATTGGCTGTAAATAAAAGAACCAATCACAGCAGAGTACAAAAAGCCACAAGCATGCAGATTGGGTTTTATCATCATTTGTCAGTACCAACCTGCTGTTCTGATTGGTCAGCCGATTTTGCTTGTTGGCTTGTAGAAGAAGCAGGATTTGGTTGGGTTTCGGCCACATTTCTGTCTATGGTATTAGCGAAAGTATCCAATGGCTCTTTGAGGAGCTCCGGCAGCATTGTAGGAGGTTGAGTTTTTGGCAAAGGTGGCGTAGATTTGTCACCGTCATTTTGTGAATCCTCTGGTTTTGACATGTCGCCTTTAGACAAGAGACTGGAGTCAGAGTCACCCTGCTCAGCCTCTTGCACTTTGCTGTCCCCATTCAGCATATTGCCGTCATCATATTTAACACCGTCCACATTATTGGTGCCTTCGTCGTCATCCTCGGAGGACAGCCACATGTCGACTTCAATTTCTTCCTCCTCTTTTTCCTTCAGCAATTTGCCAAGTAAGCCTATCACAAATTTACCCCCTATTAGTGATTTACGCTTGGCTGCACTCTGCTTCAGGACTTTTGCCGCCACAGCCAATTCCTCAGAAGAAAGATTACTTATCAGCTTGGCTATAAGTTTCTTCCGTTCTGATGCGCTGGCTGTATCATATTTTTGAACTGCCTTTGGAAGCTGCAAAGATATATATACATATATAATAGAATCGATTATGAAAATAATCAGATAAAAAAATTTAAGTATAATAGAATTAATAAAAGACCACAAATACATATGGCATAAAAACTACCATATTATGGTGATATAATGTGCTAAGGTGCCACAATGTCTGGGCTTCACAAAAAGCTTGGAATGTTCTAAGTCATTGACCCTTAGACTTTCTGGTCAGTCGGATGCAAAACAGCCACCTGCTAATAAAGTCAAGTAAGAGCCCGCCCCCTCCCCAATCCTCCTACCCTCTCTCTAAATATATGATGAATGGTAATGATATGATCATGTGACTTCTCCACCTCTGGGTTTTGAGAAAAGGTCTTTAGTTCTTCATTGAAGAAGCAAGATGCCCATTCACAGGCTTACGTCCAGAAAAATCTTTCGAGATATTTCCCAACATCCGGAATAACCAGTAAACTCTATAACCTTATTTTCTTTTACCGTTTTATATTAAGGACACTTTTATGAACAATTTATTCTGCTTCACTGACCCCAAACCCAAAAAACTATCTTTTTACTTCCTGCCTCTAATGGTCATATATATATATATATATATATATATATATATATATATATATATATATATATATATATATATAATGTATCCCATTTAAGACTTATTATAATACCATTTTATACGCTTTCATTTATACACACTTTGCATGTATTTAAATGAATAAATGCAAAAGTTGGACCCATTTCCAGCACTAACGGTAAAATCAAAACGCTCTATTTTAACTTAACACAATAAACGCACCATCTTTTTTATATACTGCTTATGTATATGCAATATCCGTTGCAATATTGTTTTCTTTGCTAGACAAATATTTAGCATTTGTGTACAAGTGTTCCTTTCTTTAAACTTTCCGTTGTTTTCCGACTTGATATACAATAAGTTACGATCTATTTCTAAATTGCAAGTGAAAAGGCAAAGTGATTTCTTCTTTCTTTTATTTTCTTTATGGTCACATTTAAAAGATAAATAAATTTATATCGCAAGTAATAAAATGTTAATGGCTATCTATATGAATAAAGGAGAAAGATTTTGTTTCGTGTTTACAACAAAGTTATGAATGAAATGTTTATTATTTAAAATTCATGTTTCAAGTAGCGAATTTTACAAAGCGCTAGCGAGCCGGCAAAGCCAGCCAGCCAGCCAGTATATACATATAAGTGACATTTTTGTTAAAACTCTTAAGGACCAGTTGCATTTATCGAAACCCTCATCCTTAATTCACCAGTCGTATACACCACAAACATACACGCGCTTTCTGCTGCCTTCATTTCCTTTTCATATATGTGTTTGCTCGATATATGTTTTCATTCTTATCTTCATTGAAGACTAAATATATTCTCATTTTAAAAGCGAAGGATGCGAGGAGACTTGATTCTGCCATACAATATCATCAACAGCAACATTTCCTTTTCATATATGTGTTTGCTCGATATATGTTTTCATTCTTATCTTCATTGAAGACTAAATATATTCTCATTTTAAAAGCGAAGGATGCGAGGAGACTTGATTCTGCCATACAATATCATCAACAGCAACATAAATCTACCTTTCGAGAAGTTTTTTGCCCCAGCGCCAAGTCGTGGTCTCTGCAGGCACCCGCAAATGTACCAGCGTTGCTTTTAGCTCAATAGAAGATAGAAAGCATTCTTTGTCCATGTTTCTGCTTTGTGGAACAACCTACCAGAGGAGGTTGCGACGATAACTACCATATCCAGGTTTAAAGCGGCCTTGGACAAACATTCAGACTGTATGTGGATGTAAATAGCTTCCACCTGTCTCTCTACATGGCTTGTTGCACTATGCTATTTTTTAAGGGGGGGGGGGCAAATAAATTTGATTTGATTTGATATAAACATAAGAAATAATTCTTATTCAGTTTAAAATCATTCTCTGCTCATATCCTCGTTTTTTTTTACATCCTTTATTATTGCAGATCAGACCGGTCCATAACAAATGTTAAACATACATTGCTCCCGTTCTCCGGGCCATGTTGTCAATGATGTGTGTTCAAGATCATTAAGGGTTTTGGGTTGTGCAACATCAGACTCCCTTTACAAAGGCGGTTCATCTGATACTAATCAAATAGCAGTTTGTGACCCAGTGACTAGTTACGAAAACGGGTGCTATTGAACTTTTTTGACTGGACAATTTTATTTCGTTTATTTTCCATTGTCTCCTCTTACTGATGTTAAATTAATTTTGTACCCGATATATTCACTCTTTCTGTCTTGATCAAATTTACAGTGATATAGTGCATTTAACCTTCCCCCAATAAATTATTTTCAAAACATTCTTTCTTCCCAATAAATTATTTTTTGAAACATTATTTCTCCAATAAATTATTTTTCAAAACATTTGTTATTGTCTCCTAACTTTAAATGGCAGCCACTCGGACTTAGGGTTAGTGGTAACATTTTTTTCTTAACATCCTTAAAACGCTAGAATGGCCTGGAAATGGAGGGTAATTTTACGTTAAATTTAAATACAAAACTTATCCCCCATTCTTTTTGCCAAGTTTTTCAGGGTTGATTTCTTTCGGTGAGGGTGATTCAGCAGAAGATATTAATCTACAAATGTATAAAAAAAAAATCCAAAACATCTTATTCGTTACAGTCTTATTTTTTTAAGGTAAAGAAAATAACGTAACACCGTAGTAAGAGGCAATAAAAATTAAAAAAATTAACCGAAACGAAATTGCTGTAGTCAAGAAAGTTAAAAAAAAATATCCCAAAACGTGTGACATCACAATGGAAATTAAAAATAAAAAAAAAATTATTTATAAAAGTTGATAAGCAGCTCATCCAATCAGATGCATGCAAAATATAATCTTCTCCATAAAATATGCCTAGCCACTTCTCACTAGTTTCTTAGTTTGTACAGACATTATCACCCACCACCCCTTTTTTAAAAGATGGATTCGCCCTATCACCAAAGATGCGATGCAAAAAAAAAAAAGTACTTTTAAAAATTTCATCTGATGTTGTTTTTGTCAAACATGAAGCTTTAGCTTAAATACACTTTCTTGGCTTTTGGGCTACGATCAAAATGTAGTATCTGTTCTGTTAAAAGATGATACAATAATACAGGGTGGGCCAAAATAAGGGTCCTATCTTTGAATTTGAATAACTTCCACAAAATAAAAGTTAAACTCACCAAACTTTATGTGTGTGTAGACTGACCCTTCCGAGATTTTTTGAAATAAACAAAACAAATTTTAGCCGAAAAACACTTCTTAAAACTTACAAAAACTAAAGTATTGTTTTTTACACTGTTTTGAGTTTTTTAAGCAAAAATAATGTTTTCTAAATGAGGGTACGTTCCTTAGGGCTAATACGGCTCATGCTTGCTTCGGAAGGGGTCCTTTACTTATTCTAAAAAAAAAAATTTTTTTAAATCAATAAATAAAAAAGTTATGAATTTTTAAAAATAGGACCCTTATTTTTGCCCACCCTGTAGAATGGAAATACACCCTCTTTAACCAGATATATTCTGAAACTCCATTAACCAGAGTACTTAGATAAGTATGTTTCAGTTTGAACAAAGGACGTACAATAATATCGTGGGGTGTGCGTTCGTGCTGGACGTCCATAGAATGCATGGCAGCAATATACAACAGATGAAGGATATAACTGCTTTGTTTTGCTGTTTTTCCCCCCAAAATATTATTTTTTTTCTCCTAAACAAAGGGAAGTAAGTATGTAATTGACAGATCAATCGAATTATAGGCACCTTAAAATAAGCAAATATGAAAAGGACAGATTTGGCTTGACACCAGTTGCTTTCACTTCCGGTTACTCGTGCACGCACATTGAACCTGTAAGCAGACATATACTATTCAAAACTTCTTTTCTTTTAAAATGAAACCCATTCTGCTTTGTTATTTCGTATTTATTTTAAGAAAAAAAGGGGGGTATATTAAAAAAAAACATTGCAGAGACTTTTTTCTGTAAGCAAAATGTATAAACAAGCAAAATGACACATGCTTTGCTGATTTTTTTTTTGCAAAACCTTTTTTTTTTATTAAAGCTATACTGCGTTGTTTTGTCAATATCTTTCTTGTTCTCGGTCAGTGAAGGAGAAATCTTTTTAGACAGAGGCAATCTTAATTTTTATCCCAATCCAGAGTGCTCTTATGTAGATATTAGCCACGAAAAAGAGATTCAAGATGGCAAAATAGTGCGCAACACGCGTGGAGTCTAAATAAAGCCACTAAGATGATCATGGGATAAAGAATACAAAAAACAGGAGGAAATCCACCAGAAACTATGAACATCAATTAAAATAATTCGTTCAGTAAGGATTAAAAAAAGAAAAAAAAGAAAGAAAAAAAAAGAAAGAAAAAAAAATGAAAGGAAACCACTTACCGGCTCAAACACCTCCTCTTTTGCTGCGGATTGCTCTTCAGGTTTATGTAGAACTTCTTCTATCGCTGCAGCATCTGATTAAAACAAGGGAATAAAAGGGATTCTTTAACCGTGTAAAAATAATCTTTCAAAACTTCTTTTCGAAAATATTTTTTGCAAGAATATTCAGTAAAAGTACAGAATAGTTAACACCCGAGAACTCGTAAACTCAAGCCGAATCCTTGGCCTTTTGGCTAGGAGAAAAATGTAGTATATGATCTGATACTACACTTCATTTCTTCTGTCTTTGGTCAGCAAAGGAAAATCCTTCTAGACTGAGGCAATTTTAATTTTTGTTCCAATCCAGGGTGCCCCTTTTTGCAGAGCTGGATTTTCTCCACATTAAAAACTGACCCTGAGTCTAACTCTTCCCTCGTGGTGAGGCAAGTAAACAGGAACACATAATTTATATAAAACACATTAGAATGAAATTATCTACTGAAGCCGCTTAGTTTTAACGTGTGGAATGGATTTGTAAATTTTTTTAACTGTTTACAAATTGCTTACGCACGTTAAAACTAGGCGGGTTCCACCTTTTTTTTTTGTTTTGGTTTACGAATTCTCGAGCGTTAACTTTTCTGTACTTTTAATGTTTAAAAAAATCTTAAAAATCGTTTCCACACGTTAAAACTAGGCAGGTTCAGTAGAGAATTTCATTTTAATGTGTTTTATATAAATTATTATGTGTTGTAGATTTTTGGGGGGTTTTGTGTTCTAACTATTCTGTACTTTTATGGAATATTCAATACATAAATCTTATAAATATACAAAATATAAGGCTAAAAGTCATTTGAGAATAAGGGTGAATGAATGCTTAATGGAATCTCCAGCGGTTCCTATTTACTTGTCTCCCCATGAGGGCAGAGTTAGACACAAGGTCGGTTTTTAATGTGCAGAAAATCCAGCTCACAAAAAAAGGCACTCTGTATTGGAACACCATTTAGTACTGGCCAGGCTCAACTTTGCTTAACTTTGGTGATCTAACCTTTGGATATGATAAGAATAAAATTTGAATTGAGAAAAGAGCAATCTTTAGAGATTTTTTATAGAGGACTAATTGAAAATTCTGACCTAAAGGTGGGATATGCACAGGGGAGTTTTTAGCTAAGAGAAAAAAAGGAAGCCCAGATTTGAAGGTGTGTGTGTGTTTATTTGGGGGAGGCAGGGGTAATGACTTGTAGAGAGGCAAGAAATGGAATGGTTAATTAAAAAGGAAAATGTTGTTAAGAGTCTAAACGACGATCAGATTACTAAATATCACTTGAACTGGTGTAATAAATAAAAATGAAAAAACTTACGTGTCCCTTCATGCGCTGGCTTGCCATTCACACTTTTATTTAAAGTCTGGAAAAAAATTATTAGAAATTGAAAAAAAAATAAAAATAAAAATAAAACATATAATATATATATATATATATATATATATATTTTTTTTTTTTTATTTTATTTCATTAGTTGCGACAAAACAAGTTTTGTTTCATTGGTGCGAATAGCGACCAACTCATCGGGCCGGCGAAAGGAATTTTGAATTCCTTTCGCCGGCCCGATGAGTTGGTCGCTATTCGCACCAATGAAACAAAACTTGTTTTGTCGCAACTAATGAAATAAAATCAAAAAATATATATTTTGCTCTGAATTTTCATTGAGCACTCTCATAAACCCGGTTTCAACTTCCTTCGGATTCATACCCCCTGGATATTTGTAACAAGTTAATTATATATATATATATATATATATAAAATCAAGTTCAGATGTATTTATAAAATGAACTTAAAACCAATACTTTTTCAAAAATGCTCAATACTAGGTAAAGCTTAATAAATATTTATTATGTAAACATTTGTGTAGCTAACACAACAACAGTCACATTTTGGGGATACCACTTTTTTGGAGCCAAAGATCATCATGAAAATAAAAAATTTGGACAATGGGTAGATAAGAAAAACAAAAAAAAAATAATATATATATATATATATATATATATATATATATATATATATATATATATATATATATACGAGGCATGTCTAAAAAGTATCCGACCTTAGGCCAGAAAAAATATTTCAAATACCTGATGGGATTGGGGCCCTAATCCCCTTCAAAGTAGGCCTCTTTTGCTTACACATTTAGCCCACCGATCCATCCACTGCCAGAAACACCCCTGGAAGACTTCTTTTGGAATGGTGTTCACCTCCACCGTCGCGTTCCGTATTATCTCTTCTCTAGTCTCGAAACGGAAACTTTCAGTGGCATCTTCAATTTTCAAAACACCCAGAAGTCGCAAGGAGTCATGTCTGGGGAGTAGGGAGGTTGGCGAACGACTTTAATTCCATGTTTGGCCAAGAAATGTTGGATCAATTGGGATGAATGTGCGGGGCATTGTAATGATGCAGTTACCAGTTTTTCACTGTTTGTCCTTCTGGTGCGTATTCGTGATGCACAATTCCACAGATATCAAAGACAATCAGCATCAACTTGATTTTGCTTTGCACCTGTCGCACTTTTTTTTGGCCTTGGAGACTCGGGATGCTTCCATTGCGACGACTGTCTTTTCGTTTCTGGGTCGTACCTGTACACCCATAATTCATTTCCAGTTATCATGGTGTTCAGAAACCCAGGATCGGTGTTGGCGGTTTCCAGAAGGCTCTGTGCAACTTGAAAACGGGGGTCCTTTTGTTCCTGTGACAACAACTTGGGCACAAATGTTGCAGCCACTCCATGCATGTTCAAATCACGCAAAATTGCACGTGCGGAATCTTTACTCACTCTTACCTCTTGGGCGATCTCCCACACGGTTGAACGACGATCTTCCATCACCAAATTTTGCACCCTCTCAACAACAGCTGCACTCTAAGCAGTTTGAGGCCAGTCAGAACGCTGATCACTCTCCGCTGATGTGCAGCCATTCTGAATCGGTTGAACTACTCCTTAATTTTTGTTATACCCATCACATCTTCTCCAAACACCTGCTGAATCTTACAAATTGTTTTGCTTTGAGAATCACTAAGCTTTTGACAAAATTTGATGCAGTACCTTTGCTCAACACGTTCAGTCATCTTGAGAGAATCGGTAATCCGACAAACACGTTGTGTAGCACCTCACTCAGTGACCGACAGGCAGCAACTAATACGCAGGAAGGTGGTGATAAAATTCACACATGCACATGAAGGTATCTTCCTTCACTGTGTAGAGTGGCATCGCCCCATCGTCTCTATTTCGCACGGAAAAAATAAAGGTCGGATACTTTTCAGACAGGCCTCGTATATATATATATATATATATATATATATATATATATCTTTGTTCTAGATTTATTATGTATTTTTAATTGAGTTTTTAATTACGATAATTACTGAGGTATTTAGGCAGAAGACCTTTTGTGTCCGGTGGAATTTTGAACTTTTTGGGACGTGTATATTAAATGTTTTGTACTGCGCTTAAGGTATTATTTTTACTTACATACGACGTTGTTTCAAGCTTATGCTCTAATCAGTGTAGGGAAGCAATAATTTCAGACAGTCATAGGGTGCAAACCCGGTTCACAGAGTCAACCCAGACTCCGCATGCTTTCGCTCTATCCCCAAGACTATAGGGAATTATCACATGATACGGGAGAAATTAAGTTATATTTATGCCTAAATAAAGCAGACCATAAACACCAGAGAATCTAAAGTTCAACATTTTCTATTATTAGCCGGCCAAACAGCATACGTAAGAAAAATAAATTCATAAAAGTAAGTCAAGATTGTTTATTTTTAGTCAAATCATCATACGTATTTGACATCCCTTTTCTTTTCATTACAAATGAACTTTTGTTAGTTTGTTGATTTATTTTAGGCAATTTAAATATCATAGATCTACGCGGAGAGGTGAAACAGATTTTTAATTTTGTATTCCTGTGTCGAACCCATAAACAATTTAAGTAGGTTACAAATACAAAATATTTTCGTTTGATCGGTGGAAATATAGCTTACCTGAAATAATTTGGCATAATACAGAAGTTCTTCATTCGAAATCCCAGCTTTGTCATCACTGCACAGAGCATTCTGTTGATAAGGACAAGCAAACAAAACAATTAAACACATTAAAAGAAAGAATAAGAAACTGATCAAAATCGAATCGTTTATCATCCAAACAATTTCTTCTGATACAAGATATTTAAAACAAACAAAAATGGAACATATCTTACATGCAGATACTGCCTTTGATGTGAATTTTCACAAGTCAGGTATGCAGGTATGTAAAATACCCCAGCACACTGAACGCTTCTGCCTTGCATAGTTCCAGGTCACCCATGGGCAAGGTGTAGCAGCTGTTAGCCTCCCACTGATATTCCAGAGGGTTACCATACAGAGAAGACACATTGGCAGCAGAGTGTGAATGTTTTACTAGCATGCTTCAACAGACCGGATGTGTGGTAGTTAAGATGTTGGTGGTTTTGGGGCACCAAGCAGTCTAATTCGTTTACAACAGCGGTCAAATATGTACTGGCATGCTATCTGACTATATTGGCCCCCTTCTCTGCATTATGAGCTGCTTCAACTTGGATAGAAGTAGGCTCATACAGCAGTCATTGACAAATACATGTTCTGGCAAAAGCTGCTATAGGTGGATAGTCCTCAACAGAGGGGACAATGGCAGGCACACAGCCTGAGTGCGGTAATGGTGAAGTCCCTATTTACTTGTCTCTCCACAAGGGCAGAGTAAGATAGAGGAGTGGTTTTTAATGTGGGGAAAATACAGCTCTCCAAAAGAGAGGCAGTCTTGATTGAGACAAAAAATTAAAATTGTCTCAGTCTTAGAGGATTTCTTCTTCATCGACCGACGACAGAAAAGATGAATCATCAGAACAGATGCTACACTTTGCTCCCAGCCGGAAACGTTCCAACATTTTTAGCGTTCTCTTTCAGCCAACCGAAAAACAATCATTTGTACTTTTCACGTTAAATCATCGTACCCATTTGACATATTGTTTATTTAGAAGAGAAACCTTTTATTATTTTTTATAAAAAAGTAGATAAAGATATTTGATAAATATTCACTAAATAAGAATTTTCTATTTTCTATTCATGTTTATTTTAGACAAACTACTTTAGATTTC
Source organism: Sepiola atlantica (assembly GCA_963556195.1). NCBI lineage: Eukaryota > Metazoa > Mollusca > Cephalopoda > Sepiida > Sepiolidae > Sepiola > Sepiola atlantica. The sequence continues at coordinate 54,537,443 of OY744533.1, read as the reverse complement.
TGCGGGGAGGTAAAAAAATCTTTACACAGAACTCATTTTATTAGGTTAAAAAGATAAAATATTTTCGTTTGATCAGTGGCCATATGGATAAAGCATTCGCCTGTAGTTTTAATATTTTAGCCATTGTGGGTTCTAATTTCACATTTGACAACTTTTTTCTTTTTTGCTATAGTGTTCCAGTTATTTCCTAGCCGATATCGATCATCATCATAAACATGAATAATTAAAAAATTTTTTTTAATAATAAATGGATGAAAAATATTTAATAGATGTTCTTTACTTATAATCTTGACTATAAAATACAAGAAAAGTTGATAAACCCAGCTAGACGGGTACTTGTGATTAATAGTTTCTTTTTACTACATTCTACATAAAAAAAGAACTATTTGTTAGTCATTTATGCCAAATATTGGCACGTGTTGCTAAAAACAAAAAAAATATTTTCAGTCGATTCCATCGATTTTAATGCTTAATCCTAGTCAAGATTTTATTTTGGATTAGTCATAAAAAGATGCAGGAGGTTTTACTCTCACAGTCAGAAGTCCTAACACTGCCACCCAAATCAACCTGTACTAATTTAATAACAGACAATCGTTTCAACTTTAAAGAAAGACAGAGAGAGAAGGGGGGGGAGAGAAAAAAAAAAGATAACGTGGTTTATGTAGCATCACCATTTCATATTTTCTCCCATGCGTCAGTCGGTTAGCACATCCTATTTACTGAAAAAGGTTGTGAGTTCGAACCACACCCGGGGCATACGCCATTTTTACTCTGATTTCGTCCTGAGATGAACTTAGCTTGCTTAGTTTTACTTTTTTTTCTATCTGTAATCCATGTAATTTACGGTAATTAGGACCCTGGGCAACGCCGGGTAGCCCTGCTAGTGGTTTATAAAACTATTCATGTAATGCTTAACATGATTGCTTATGTCATGTTATGCATAACTTCTCATGAATTTGACTATGAACAAACAATACACCAGAGGGCTCATCAGTCGTAACATAGGCAAAACAATAAATAGCACAAATGTTGAGCACAATAATAGTCCGAATAAAAGCAACACAAATATTTATTTATATAAAGTTAGATATGTGTGTATTTTTATATATTTGTATGTACAGAATTCACTTCTAAACTAAAACCGATCATTATGAATTTTGGAAGAGAGCTGTTAGGTGTAAAGGGTCGTAATATAGGCTATATTTAGTTTAATTTAGTTTTATGCAAAGGGGGTAAAAAGGGGGTGGAAGCCCCTTGTGAAAATTCAGATATCTCAAATATTTGCGAAATTTAATAATAGGTATTAGACATCAATTAATAAATATTAACCAAATTTAAGTTTCTTTGGAGTATTTTAAAGGGGTTTTACGGGGCATAATATGGGCAGGATCTCTCATTTGAAAATTCAGATATTTCAGATGTGCATTGAATTTGATCAATAGTCATTAGACACCAATTAAGTAAGCTTCACTGAATTTCAATTTCTTCTAAAGACCCCTTAAGCTTAAGTCTTAAATTTTAAACATTTTCTAGAATCAAAATCATGTAATTGATTTTGATCAAAATTGGAATAAGGATTCTATACATAAGATTTAGTATCATTATATCTTGATTTTAATCTTTGTAAGAGGGGACATAAAAGTGGTGCCAAACTTTTATGTCCGAGGAATTCATTTTTTTAGTAATCCTAGTTGACGGAACCAATTGAATTAATGAAACTAATTGTTTTTCTACTCTTGCCATTTGAAGTGAAGTCGTTTAAAATTCGACAAGAAAAAAAAAAGAAAGAAACCCAAACGGTACAAACCTTTCTTTCCTGAAGAATCTCGAGCAGGAGTTCAAGCTGGGAAGCTGATTCCATGACATTGGGCAAATTGGCCTCAATGTCCGTGAGTATTGCCACCTTTGCCTGCCACGCTTTGTATTCCGCGTGGGGCATTTTCACATCGCTTGTCGTCTTCATATCTGTCATCGTTTTATCCTTCGGCTCGTCTTGCTGTTGCTGCTTGGTGAGTATCTGTTCGGAGGGCTCGGCTGTCATTTGTTCCTCATTGCGTGATTTCATGGGGGTAGTTTTCTCACCAGCAGGCGTAGTGTGCTCATTTGTGGGAACCTGAAAATTTTTTTAAGCAAAAATATCTTCTTTGAAAAAAAGTCAGGAATTTTCTTTTAATTTACTTAAAATCTTAATTTCAATTGCCTGCATTTTAAGTGTAAGTGCCGTGTGTAGAACTGGATGCGACGTCTAAATAAAAAGTGTTTTAAAATGATTTGTACACAGGTGGCTCTCCACAGCATTTCCGGTAAAAATCAATAAATACAAAAAATTCTTATATTTTAACCCAATCAAAAGTGTCACTGCTTTAATATAAATAATGTTGTATATAGAACTGGATGCGACATCCACCTTTTTTGTTCATTCATTTTTTATTCAAACTTTTATTCATCCAAACAAGGCATATTGACACGTATACATAAGGGGCTATTGTGGTAAGGGCCATATTTACAAGGGGGTGGGGGCAACCTAGGTGAAAAGTTGGGTAGAAAGATCTTTGTTCACATTGCATTTAAATATCTGCATGTTGTTACTGTCAGGAAAACAGGAAGCAGGAAGGGCATTCAAAAGTCAAGGAGGCTGAGATAAAAAGTGTTTTAAAATGGTGTGTACATAGGTGGCTCTCCGCAGCATTTCCGGTAAAATCAGTAAATACAAAAAATGTTCATATTTTAACCCACTTTAATATAAAGTTGTGTTTAATGAGGCTACGAGATTTTGTCATGATTATAAATGTAGAAATTAAATCAATAGGATTGTTACGGTCAGAGTCTCTTTCTAGTATTCACGGCATCTTATTTCAAAAACCTCATATGATGTACGCGATCACCCAGTTTCATTTACATACCTCACTAACCCAGGCGCTGCTCTTAAGAAAACACTTAAGTATACTTTTTCCTCACATCTTATGCTGAACACTTCACACAACAAATACTGCTATTACGCTTTTCGCATTTACATGCCACTGTCACATATACGTCCTTCTATAGCCAGGCCTACTCATGTCTTGCTATAGGCAGTCACATCCGCACATCACATTCATGTACTAAATTTAACAGACTTTTATCATCACAAAAATTTCACCTCAGAATAATTTCCTACTTTCTTCCTAGTTTATATGTGAATTTTGTATATTTTAACATAAATAAAACCTTTATTTTTTTATATTTGCTTTTCGTATTCCCTTACTTCTTGGATATTTGACTAACATTAAAAGGAGAAATATTTACAAGTCCCGAACGACTTCCTGCTTGATTTTCATTTTTGATATTACTGTCGGTACAGAAACGTGACAACACATATTTGAGGCAAAATTCTTAATAACTAGCAGTGCTGACCTGGTACTGCCCGGGATTATTTTTAGTTTAATGTTTGTTTTGCATTGTGAGATCATCTGCCCTTTCTTGATTATGTTCAGCTTTATACTTGGCCTACTTAAGAGGTCATTGTAATCTTGCATAAGCGCTGATTCTTTCGTTTGGTTCAGTTTATCGCATATCAACCATCTGTGGGTTATTAATTGCTGAATAAAGTTGTCAAATAAAATTCTATAGGTAGGATAATTATTTATATTCCTAGAAGACATTGCTCCTTCAAAACATTACTCCTTGAGAATACCCACACCCAAGCTGGGAAAAGACGTAGACAATCCTTCAATCACACTAGTTTTGTGTTATTTGCAATAAAGTTGTCAAATATAATTCCATAGGTAGGGTAATTATTTATATTCTTAGAATACATTGCTCTTAGATAACCAGAATACATTGCTCTTTGTTCTCAACGTAATTGACCCTCAGCCACCGTCTTCTAGTATCTATTTAGAGAGAAAAATAAAAATAAGAAATAAGGTTTTGAGTTTTTGGAGAATCAGATTGAATAATACAGTTGGGGATTAACTTATAGATATTAATCAATGAGCTGACCAGCTGATTGATCGGATCGGGCCCCTCCGATCTCCCGTCTAGCCAAAGTAAGAGCCGAAGTGGACGAATGCCTAGCCACCAGGATTCCGTCCTACGGCATCACAGGGAGCCACCCACGGCCAACAGGTGGCCCTGTTTTCAGAGAGGTTTTACCCCTCTGCATAGGGTTGCAGTCGGCAACTTTGTTGTCCAATCGACAGTGAAACTTATTCTTTGAGTTTCTCCGATCTTCCAGATTTTTTCTTGAGTATTTTAACCGCAGTCCACAGAGGTTAGCGAGGCCCGGAAAGTACGGCAATCGAAACATTGTGGAAATGGCAGTAATCAAGATGAGGAAAGAAGTAAAAAGCATGTAAATAAATTAAATAACAATAGCTTATCTCAGAAATATTGTCAGCTAGTACGGCGTTGCCCTGGACTTAAAATGGTTCTTATATATTAATTGAAAGCAAAACATGTAGTACCCCCAAAATGCCACTCATAGAATCGTTAATAAAATTCAGATTCCTTTCTGCAATTCAACCATATTTGGTACAAATAAACTCTAAGTCTATGCTTGACTTGTCCACCAAGTTTCAATCATGAATATCTAACAGTCTTTGTTTTATTATTGCCGTTCAATGATTAAGCACAGCTACAACATGCAAAATAGTCAATAACTCTGACACTCTCCTCTCTTGGCACTGCCCTGATTCTGGCTGTGATGACCCTTGTCAGTTCAGTAATAGTCTAGGGATTCTTTTGATATACGTTATTTTGGAGTTAGCCCCTACAGATAAAAATTGGGGAGGCGGGGTTATGGTCCAGTGAATGTGAATCCTATTCAAGATCACAGCTCCTACTGATGAGACGATCACTAAAGTGCCCCTTCATATCATTGAATGGTGATCGAAACAAAGACTGTTGGACATTCATGACTGAAACTTGGTGGACAAGTCAGGCATAGACTGAAATTTATTAGTACCAAATATAGTTGAATTCTAGCCAGGATTGTGAATTTTATTAACGATTCCATGGGTGACATTTTGAAAGACATCCTGATTGGTTTGTATTCTCATGAAAATCAACTGATTGGTAAAAAAAAGAAGAAAATGGATGGAATTGTCCTTACCTGATTCTTTGATGATTTGTGGAATGTTCTGGTTTCTGCATAAACAGTTTTATGGACCTCTTCGTCTTGATAAATGATCGGATCATGCTGGATTCCTTTGGCAAAGTTCATAAATTCAGTCTGAAAGTCTCTGAGCTTCTCACATTTCTTTTGCATTTCTTTCTGCAGTGCTTGGATCAACATGGCTAGTTCTTTCTGTGACATCTGCAAAAATTCCTCGAATATCGGATCTGCTAAAGAGTCATCCATCTTACTCTCTGAGAGGAACTTTTTGGGTGAGAAAAGGATTTCACCACTTTCGTTGGTCAACCATTGGTCGGGATATGCGTTATGACTAATATCCTTCAAGCAAGATTCCAGTTTTTCTATTAAGATTAGATATTTATTTTCTGTACTTGGAAGGAGCTGGTTACTATTTGATGATTCAGAGGAATGTTCGACTTCTGAGGAGCTTTTGTAACCATCAGATTCTTGGATGGTTTCATCTAGAATGGCGTGGCGTTCATTAATTTCTTGAAGCTTTGCGGTAACAAGTTCTTTTTCATGCCGTATGACTGCTAGTTCTTGTTCTAGTTGTTTCTTGGAGGTTTCGTGGTCGGCAAAAGTATCTTTCACATTTTCCAACCTTAAACGGAATGACTGAAGTTGCTCTCGAAGGGCACTATTAGCTTCCTCCTCGGCAACCAACCGTTCTTGCGTTTCAGCCTCTAACTTCTGCAGCTCGGCGACTCTCTTCTGTTCTTCTTCGAGTTGTGCCTCACTCGCACGGAGCTGTGTCATTAAGTCTTTACCGCCATCATTCCTGTCCTTCTGGAATTTCTGGAGCTCTTCTTTCTGACTTTCACAAGAGTCCTCGAGTTCCATCACCTTCTCCATCAGCTTCTCTTCATGTTCTTCCAAGAGACGCATCTTTTCAGCTGTCACCTTTTGCTGGGATTCAACATCCCGCAGTTTGTTCACTTCAGCCAGCAACTCTGAGTTCTCTTTTTCTAATTCGCAGAGCCGCTCATAGTTTAGAGAAATTGATGAACTATTCTTTGGACGTGACGTATTCTGAGAGCCATCAACTTTTGATCGCAATTCTTGGTTCTCCGCTTCCAACTCTTGGATTCGGATGAACAAGGAAGAAGTTGACACTTCCTGCTTGTTGGTCAGTGAAGACTCATCTGACAAACCCTTTATGGTCTTGTTTTCTTCTTCGAGTGACTGGATCTTTGCGTTCAGTTCCTTCTCTTTTGCTTCCGATTGATCGAGGCAACTCTTCAAGGAATTGTTCTCATTCTTCAGCTGTTCGCTGATCTGTCTCTCTTTAAAGCAGAGATCATCGTTCTTCTGACGGCAACTTACCAGCTCGGCTTTGAGGGCACTGATGATCTGTTGCGTCTGGCTCTCGGGATCTGCCAGGGTGTCGAACGCGTTCAGCAGATTCTCTTGGGAATTGTTGAGCTCCTTTATTTGATCCTCATAGCTCAGCATCTTCTCAACGGTGAAGTCAGCGTGCTCACAAAGTTTAAGCTTCGCCAACAACTGTTTCTCTCTCTGCTCCATTTCAACGATAGTCTCGCTCAGCTTCTGTTCCGTTTCCTGAAGTCTCTCCACTCGATCTTCTAATGCCTCGATCTTCGCATTCCTCGACTCTGTCACACTGTACAAACGAGCTTCCACTTCTTTTAGCTTCGACTCAACTTCGGACATTGCACGGGATTCCTCAGAATCAGAAAGGTTTTGGCTGAACGACAGTTCCGAAGCAAGAGACACTCCAGTCTCAAATCTCTCCTCTTCATCTATCAGCTTGCTCTGGAGTTCTTTGTTGAGCGATTCCAACATCTTAATTTTCTCCTGAAGACATTCAGTCTTGTTTGCTTCAGCATCGGCAATCTGTTTCCAGTGCTCCCTCAGGAGGGTCTCACCTTCCTCGAGTTCACTAACCTTGGCTCTTAATACTTCATTCTGCTTTTCAAGGTTAGCTATTTTCTGTAGAACTTCAGCATTCTTGGAACAGTCGTCCCTGGAACGGAGGCTCTCACGGAGATAATTTTCATCTTCCCGGAGTTCAGCTAGCTTGCGGGCATTACGGAGTTCAGCTTCTTCTAAGGCTAGGATCTGTAATTGATAAAAAGTTTTGTAAATTGTAAAAAAGTAAACAACAAGTACCCACCACGTTTCAACACTATTTAAATAGATATAATAAATAAAATTGGATCAATTGACTTGAGGCACCCCAGAATGAGCAACTACTAAAAGGACTCATTTTGCCTTGACACCGATTTTTTAATTTTTTTTTTTTTACTTCCAGTTGAATCGTAAACAAAATAATACATACATTTATAACTTTACCATCACAGACTCTTTTATTAAAACAAAGGGGGGTTAATTACTATTTAAAAAAGTGTTTATTTACAAAAGTTTTACTATTTAGAAAGAAAGAGGTTTTATTTACAAAAAGTTTTACCCATCGCCTAAAAAATACATAGTTTTATTTACAAGCTGGTTCTGTTATACGCACATTTTTAATTAAAAAAAAGTTTTATTTTTGTTTTGTAAACTTTGGAGATTTATAAAAAAATTTTTTTTTTTAAATCCACGATTTGATTAATACACTTTTTATGAAGCAATACACACAAATTGAACAAAAACATTTCAATAAAAGAATTGGTGTCACACAATTTGAAAAAAGTATTTTCTCAGTGCCTTTCATGCCACAAGAATTCCTTCAGATAGGAATCAAAGTGAAATTTTATGCAACTAAACATTAATTTAATAAACAGTTTATGGCAATTCCAAAAGCTTTCTATTGTCTGTGTATGGATGTTACTGTTTGGATTCACAAAATAATGTTTTGTAAATAAAACTTCTTTTTTTTTAATTAAAAATGTGCATGTAACAAAACGTTTTTGTAAATAAAAACTATGTACTTCTTAGGTTATTAATAAAACTTTTTTTGTAAATACCCCCCTCTTTAATAAAAAAAATTGCGAAGGCAAAATTATCAATATACGCATTGTTCTGTTTATTATACAACCGGAAGTAAAAGTTTTAAAAATCGGTGTCAATGCAAAACGTGTCCTTTTGGTCATTGTTCATTCTGGAGTGCCTCAAGTACAATTGATCAGAAGATCTTACAAAAATAATACACTTTTATGGAAACATAAGAATGACTGAATGTACATTTAATCGAAATAAAAGAAGATCATAATTATATACAAGTAAATCTTTATCAATACTTACCAATAAGTGTAAAACTAATATTTATACGATTTAAACAAAAAAGAAGAGGAATAAAAACGAATATGCAGACATGCCAACTCTCACGATTTTGTTGTGTCACAATTTTTACTTCAATCTGAAGACCTCATGATTCAAAATGTCCATTTCTCAAGTTTCTAGAATTTTTGTTGGTCAGTGGAGATTCATCTGACAAGCCTCTTATGGTTTTGTTTTCTTCTCCTTCGAGTAACCGGATCTTTGCGTTTAGTTTCACTTATGAATGTTGGAAACCTTCATGTGGTCTCTCTTGTGAGTTCTTGATTCTTGAAAGAATTGTGAAACTAATACAAACAACAGAATCAAGCCGATCAAGAAAGTCATACGATGCTGATTCATAGAAATTTAATTTTTTTTATTACCTTATTTAAGCTTCTATTTATTTATGGAAATCGCTCCAGACAAGGCACGAAGTCACTTGATGTAAGGAGCTAAGAAAAAAAAAAAAATACTTCTTCAAGGTCAAAAACTAGTCAACGATAAGTGTTAGATGGATTCCGACCCAGAAAACAGCAATTCTTCCCCTTTTCTCAGAAATATTGTTCATGGAATGCGAGAACTAAAGGATAAAATAAGGGAAGCAAGAGTTACGAGGCTGCTGAAAGTAAACTCAAGGTCAACTTACTACTCTAAGATATCACAAAGATTTAATTGTTTAATTGAAAATTATTTTTAAAAAAGAATTATACCTGAGCTTAAAAAAAAAAGATGAGACAAGAACCAACCTCAGTTTTAAAATAAAAGTAAATTCTTTATTTCAGTATTGTTTTACTGAGCGGTACCCCCCCCCCCCCAAAAAAAAACCCCAACTTTTTTGGTTTGTTAAAATCTCAATAAAAACAATAAGGGATTCTCATATTCGGTAGTTTCTCATATTATTTAGATTCTTATAGTTCAAAACAGTTTAAGTGGTTTTATTTCATTTTCTTTTACCAAAATAGTCAGAGATTGTTCCACATTCAATAAGCATTCCCAAATCTCCAAATATTTGGTAAAATCTCCAGATTTTTGCACTTCGGAAGTTGGCACGCCTGAATATGCAAAGACTGAAACTATTCTTCAATTGGGAAAAGGTATAAAAAAACAAAAAACAAACAAACAAAAAAACACACACGGAAAAGATTTTTAAATAAAAACCAGAACAAAAACAGATTGTACATTTCACACAAAACAGATATCCACTTATAAATTTACCTTTTAAATATACATTTCAAAGGAATTATAGATTTACAAAACAGATTCAAATATTTAGTGCAGTATAAATAGATACAATTACAAACGTAGACATTAAAAAAAGTAAGAGAAATGAACAATTCTCGACAGTGAGGGTAAGACAACCATCATCATCAGCATCATTTACTAACTTTCCAAATAATGGTTAGAGTGTTCACTAATGGGCCGGGAGACCGGGGTTCAATCCTGGGTTGAGTAATACCAAAGACTAAAAAAGGGTACTTTCATTCTGAAAAGAGTGGTGCCCTTCCCTACACCTTGGTGTAGTAGTTTCGGGTCGCTCTTGACTAGGGTCGATCACTTATTTTATTACAAAGTTATAAAAATAAAAAAATGTTAAAAAGAAATCCATAATGAAAATGAGGATTGAATAACATTCAAATAGTAATTTTTATTTAAGTTAAAATAATACATCCAATAAGATCATTACTGTAAAACTCCTCCAGGTTTCTAAGAGTAAAAGAATGAGTACTTATTTGTGTATAGGAATATTAACTCCTACTTTCTTTTAATATCACTAAGAAAGAATAGAATATGGAACCGGATAAAGTATGTCTTTGATAAAATTGATCCAAAATACATTTTTTGTATTTAAAAAAAATTGCCTGATCTGCGACAGTTGATTATGACGAAACAGAATTAAATATTGGAATAATTAATTAAATATGTAGTGAACCAATAATGTGTTTACAGATCCACAAAATTATCCACATTACTTTATATATTAGATATACACAAATGATGATGATGATGGTGGTGGTGGTTGTGGTCGTGGGTGTGTCTCAAATTGACGTAAGCAAAAACTCCTTTCTCATCAGCGTAACACGTTCTGCATTCAGCATGCAGGGCAAAATGTTGCAAACAGCAAGAAAAAATATTTAAAGCAAGCCATATTGATTTCAAACCCAAAAGGTTGTATCTCAGATTATAGTAGAAATGATAATGAAATATACAAATAATAATAATAATACAGATAATAATGATAATAATAATACAGATAGTATGACTACTAATAAGTAGAAAGAATCTTATAATATCGCCTGGGACTTTGGGATCCAAACAGATCACCGAATACATATGTATTCAGATGTGAGACAGGAAGTTGCCAGCCGAGTAGTGATCATAAAGGCTATCAGTGAACCAACAGTCCAACGACTGAAGTCAAGGAGAAGCTTCCTCAGCCATGTCGAACCCTTAACAACATCTCAGGAAGAGACCAGACTACAACTGTAGACCAGACGGTAAGAAGATGCTCCCCCCCTCCCCCCTCATAAAGACATGGGAATCATTGCTTCTGAGGAACTCCCTCCCGGTTCAGAGGCGCCCTGGCTCCGTAGAAAACACTAAACCGCCTGGGAATGGGGCGATCAAAAGTTGCTATGAATAGATGGCGCTATAAAACTGACTCAACCATCTGTGAATGTGGAGAGGAGGACCATACGATGCAACATTGTCTGGTCTGGCCCATACTGCCCAACCGGTGCACCTTGAAATATCTTGCAGAGTATAACACTATTTCAAAGGACTGCATAAAAATGTGGGAAACTGTCATATGACCACATGCTTCAAAGACACGCAAAGAAGAAGAACCTAATACAGACTGAAGACTGTATGTGATTTTAGTAACTTTGATGAGAAGAAAGTGTCAAATTGCAGACAATGGATATGGTATTTCGGGTGCACCATGAGGCAAAATTAAAAGAAAAATAAATGTACACAGAAAATTGTGATAGTGGTACTGCTTATAATCAGAGTACTTGGAATAGTCCAAAAGAAATTAATAAAGATACCGGAAGAATTAAAGAACCAAAGAAGGATTGGAACCATATAGATGATGACTGTATTAAAAATCAGCATAAATATTCGTAAAAGAGGAGAAAGTTGCAGTTATTGTAATTGAAACAATATTACTTGCATAAGTGTGTGTGTGTGTGTGTGTGTATTATTTGTACAATGGATACAATCTCAGACTATGAAAGTGTCAATGCCGAGTTCAAATCCTATTGAATCCATTTATCTTCAGTTATGCGTCAATATTGTTAGGGAGGAGGGATGAACTCTCCCCCTCCCCCCAAGTTATGTATAAAATAGCGACTTGTGCTCAATCAATCATATGCAATGAATTGTTCACAATAGGTGTTAGCTTTCGTATTAAACAAGCCAAAAAGGTTGATATGCAGTAAAGCAGACCAACCAAAGTCATTGCATAAGATCGATTAAAGATGACCTTCTATTTTACCAATAACTCAAGTGGAAGAATGGGATCCATTAAATGACAATCCAAATGAACCGGAAGTGGGGAAGGCATGAAAGATGAAGAAGAAGTGAAGAGATAACTGACTTTACTGCGATGATAATTATAGAGAGGAGCTGAATAAATATGCAGACATCGACAAAGACCAAAAAGAAGTCCAAGTGATCATCTGTTTATGGTTTAGTTTCGTTTGGTTTATGGAATATAAACCTTTTTTTACCATGGGAGGGGGGGGCATGAGTGGTGTAATGGATGCAAAAACAGACTATGGAATCGGCTAAGTACAAATCATTTCGGATCAATGGTGTTCACTTACACACCATCAAGAAAAGTATAAACATCTCTCTCCAGCTTTGGGTAAAATACAAACTTATGTCGCAATGTTTAAGTCTTGATGAAGAAAACAAAAATCTTTGCCCTCATATGGAGGCAAGTAAATAGGGACTTGTTGAATTTTTGTTTTTTTTAGAAAATTTGACTTGATCCTTTTCACAATGCATAACATTGAATAAAGGAAACTTAAAGAAAACGATCACATTACATAATCTCCATTTATATAAAGTTAGGTATGTGTATATGTTAATATATTTGTATGTACAGGATTCACTCCTCAACTAATTAACTGATCATCATGAATTCTGGTTACACAACTGCTGAGCATAAGGGTTGGCGATGTGGGCTATATTTAGTTTAATTTAGTTTATAAGAGAGGTTGGAAGCCTGTTTGTGAAAATTCAACTATCTCTGATTTTTGTGAAATTTAACAATAGGTATTAGACATCAATTAATTCTCTAAATTTCAGTTACTTTGAAAGGGTTTTTATGGGTCATGATATGGGCACAACCTCCCATTTGAAAAGTCAAATATTTCAGATTGCATTAAATTTGATCCATAATCATTAGACATAAATTAAGCAAGATTCCCTGAATTTTAATTTCTTCTTAAGACCTCTTAAGCTTAATCTTTAGATTTTAGACATTTTCTAGAATCAAAATCATTTTATGGATTTTGATAAAAATTGGAATAAGGATTCTAGACATAAGGTTTAGTGGCATTATATCTTGATTTTAATCTTCGTAAGGGAACATAAAATGCTGCAAAACTATTCTGTTCGAGGAATTAATTTTACCCATCCTGAGTTGGGTCTTCTTCTAATTCTATATAAAACAATTAATATACAAAATCTGATAAATGAAAAATATATTTGCTATAGATTAGGTTGGTGGTCACTTGTTTTGTTTTAGTGTGGGTGAGGGAAAATAGGTTTATGAGTAGGAGTTACATGTTGCTTAGTATGATTGGCTAATTTTGGTCATGTGACTAAATAGTGGATACAAGGTGATGAGGATAGATAGATAGATAGATAGTTGCTCTTTAGAAATTGGAGAAAACAAGTGTGATGTATTTAAGGTCCCAATTAGCTAGGGGTGGTTATACCCCCTTAGCAGATAGCCAGAAAAAACTCCTAACTAAACTCGAACCACTTTTAATAAAGTAAAGTATAGCCCCCCTCCCCCTCCAAATGCCACATATGGAATCGTTAATAAAATTAACAATGCTTTTTGCAATCCAACCATATTTGGTACTAATAGGCTTCAGTCTATGCATGACTTGTCCACCAAGTTTCAGTCATGAATGTTTAACAGTCTTTGTTTTTATTGCTGTTGAATGATATGCAGAGACAGTTTGGTGATCATCTCATCAGTAAGCAGTGTGAACCTGAATAGGTTTCGCACTCACCAGACCATAACCCCTCCCAGATTTTTATCACCTGAGGTTATCTCAAAGATAATAAATGTCTATCAAAACAATCCTCAGACCATTCCTGAACTGAAAAGGGGTAATCACAACTAAAATAAAAGCAGTGCTAAAAGTTATTGAAAATTTTGTATCTTGTATCCAGGTGTGCTCATCATTGAATAATAAGAAAAAGACTGTTGGGCATTCATGACTGAAACTTGGTGAACAAGTCAGGTATAGACTGAAGTTTATTTGTACCAAATATGGTTGGATTGCAGAAAGGATTGTGAATTTTATCAACTATCGGTTGCATTTTTTTTCTGGGGGGGGGGGGGGTCACCTTGTATTTAAATAGCTGTAATTATTGACTTCAAACACGCAAATAATGAAGAGAACACATTTAGTATCGTATACAAATGATAGCTCCTTGTATTTTAAAGCCAGCCGAAAGAATCATTCCGTATTTCATGCTGGGAAACCTCTGGTATGTAAATGCTATGTTTAGGTAAAGCATAAGTTGGTAATCAACAAATGAGAATTAAATTTTAAGCCAATAACATTCCATTATTTTTTTTTTCATTTGCAATAAATGCTTAGCATTTGTGGTCATCAAAAAGTAGAAAAATTGAAGAAAAAACAATTCTTAGATCAGCAGGCATATTCACTTCCTCCAGTATATCTAGAATTTTTCTTATACAGAGTGTGGACAATATTTGTTTGCAATTTTCAACTACATATTAAAAAAAATGTTCTTTTTTTACTTTCATTGTCCGTTTGGGCAAGGAAGAGCATCCTCTGTAAAACTTTTGCTCCAAAACTTTCATTAACTGCACGTTAATATAAAAAGGAACTGATGATGATGAAGAAGACAAGAGATCAACAATTAATCAGAAAGCGCCTCAGGCTGACACCGATGGCTATATCTGCATTCTGAGTGAGGTATTAAATCCTTGGATTGGCCAGGTAACTGCAGGTAGACCGTACGTGTGGCCACACATACCTGCAGCTACCTGGTCAGACTCATCACTCTGCCAGAAAACTTAGGCCTGGCTGTCAGAGAACATGTTTTACCACACTTCAGCCGACATGTGGCCTCCCAGCTCACCTGATTGCAACTCTCTAGACTTCTTTGTGTGGGGATCAGCGGAACAGATCCAGCTGTAACATGATAGGCAAATTAAAGGCCAGGATCACCAAAGCCTTCATGGGCGTAACTCAGGAGACAATGACAAAAGTGGCCAGTTCTGAGGCTGCCTCAAGGTTGTCAACAAAGCCAGTGCCAGGTTCATAGAGTGAAAGTGACAGAACAAGTCATGAAGACAAACCAATCCAAAAAAAAAAAAAAATCAAACTACTGCGATATTTTTTCCTAGAATGTAATCTTGTGAACAAATATCATTTACGACTTATATAATTAAAAAAAAATGTTTTAAATAATCGATCAAGCATCAAATTTTCAGATTATAAAAAAAAATCTTTTGAAGAAATTACTTGTTCAATTTTTAGCAAGGGATTTTGGTAAAGTAACAGTATAGTTAACAGCTGAGAAATCGAAAATACCAACAAATTACAACTAATAACTGAGAAATGGGCAGCCATTTGGGTTTTAATGTGACAATAAGCCACACAAACAGCGAAAACAAATTCTGAAAAAACAAACTTAGTTTCCACAAATTAAAAGTATACAGGTCGGTCGAGAATTTAATTCTACTTTGCTTGCTATAAATTATTTGTTATTTTTTGTTCACCATTTCTTGATTGTTAACTATTTTTCGCTTTTACCGAACGATACATTTGAACTAAAAACAGGTTTTAACTGAAATAGTCAAAAGTCAATTGTTATTCAAGATTCAAAACAGCCAATCACAGACCCCCAATCAGGTGAGGAGGGATGGGAGTGGAGAAACAATGCAGTTTCATGCTGGGTCAAGCAAGCAAAGGAAGGTTTTTCTTTTCCTTTAAAAAAAGAAAGAAAATCATAATAAAGAACATGTTGAAACTTTTTTTTTCTGCTTTTATAGAAACAAGAGGGTCAAAAAAAGAAACTTTAAATTATTATTTTTTTTGTTTGTTAAGGAGGCTTAAATTTTAGAAAAAAACACACAAAAATATGTTGATAGATAGAAGATATACAAACGGATTGCTGCTTGAGTTGTATAGTGAACTCTACTCCCAGAGAAATTTTGTCTTTGGTATCACCTGTTCGGATTTTATGTACTGCTGCATGAAGCAGACATGCTGACAGATAAGCCGCAGGCTAAAAAGATAAAAAGAACCTTCTGGATTCTTCATGCAGCCACAGCATTTACTCGTTTTATTATGTGACGTCATTACATCGGCTTTTTCTCAAACATGTCTTAAATGTACGACTAAAAAATGAATTCGATAAAATAATAGGTTTAATTTATAGACTTGATTATCCCTTCACAACCCGATGAAGGTAGGTCCAGATCGAGAGTTTACCAAGAAGTATAAACTTTTTTTTTTTTTTTACAATTTGGTCACCACTTATCTAGGCCAAGAGCCATTTGAGGACAACAGTTGATGAGGCGGAAATGATTGCCAGCTGAAAGATGAGGAACACTATGGGAGTACTAACATTGATCAAAGGCATGAACTCCTTATTACTTAACGGGTAGTTTTTGAAAAAAATTTGTTGACACTGAATTTGAAGATGACCAAGTTGTAATCAGCAGGGAAGTAGTCCCACGGAAATGTCTTCTAGAGACGAAAGTCCTTGCAAAAAAGGTTTGTCCATGGAAATTCAGCCTGACATGAGGCACATAGAGGGAGAAAGAAAAGTCTTTTTTTCTGATATGGTTGCAAAACGAGTTCCTGCTGTGAATGTCTTACGTTTTTTACATACAGACTAAATTTCAAATTCAGAGTTCTCCTTCTCCTAATGTTATGTGACCTCTGAACTCGGAAGTAAACCAGAAAGTTCTTGAAGACGCATACGCTAATATTGAAAAACAATGTGTTGGCGGGAGAAATAGAAGTAAAACTGTATCGTTTTGTGTCGTACAATATAAAGGAGAAAGCGAGTGAGCAAGTAGGAATGCCTGCCGCAGTAAGCTGGCATATGACAAGAGCCACCAGAAAAGCCGGAACTATCAGTCTCTTCATCTCACATATTTTCCTTTGTGTGATTATCCCATTCAACCTCACTTAAACAGAACTCATTATATATATATATATATATATATATATATATATATATATTCTTTCCAAATATGATCTAAGGTTAAGATCGGATTCTAATTCTGCCTGATGAGATCTCAGTTATAATAGCTGTTGATCGATAACATCGACATGCCAGTGTCGCAGATTTTGTACATGTCTGTGTAAATAAAAATAATCATATATATATATATATATGTGTGTGTGTGTGTGTGTGTGTGTGTGTGTGTGTGTGTGTGTGTGTGTGTGTGTGTGTATACATATTCATATTCTAGAAGCATATCCGCCACAGGACAGGTAAAATAAATACCCAAACAGAACAGTTTTGCACCACTTTTATGTCCCCTTAGGAAGATTAAAATCAAGTTATAATGATACTAAACCTTATGTTTAAAATCCTTATTCAAATGTTGATCAAAATCCAATACATGATTTTAGATAAGGGATATTTTAGATAAGGGATATTGAGAAAAAATTGAAATTCATGGACTCTTGTTTCATTGGTGTTTAATGACAATGAATCAAATTCAATACAAATCTAATATTATGTATTGAAATTTTTGAGATGAGAATTGATAATTTGTATTATTTGAATTATTCGGTACTACTGTTCTCATCTGTGGCATAAAAGTGCTAAGTAATAATCAGTCTTAAGTGACAGTCTTCCAGGGGTTGAAGGTTCAATCCTCATTACGTGCAATACTAAGAATTCAATTACGAATTACTTAAGACTTCCACCCGGTCATGGCTCCTTCTTTCCTTTAACAACTATAAGAAATCTTTCCAACCACCGATCATCATGGCTGAGCCTAATGTTTAAACTCATTGGCCTGACATTCTCAGGCCACATGAAGTAGAACAAGTACATAGAAGATGCTGGCAAAAAAGGTAGGCTCTCTCTACCGGCCTAGAAAACTTCTGACATCTGCCAATATCGGCACTTGTGTACTTGAAGAAACAGCTGAATTTATTTGTTTTCAATTTTGAAGAGTTACATTCAAAACAGCGGCGATAATCCACATTCAAGACAGTGGCAGACAGAAAATGAACCGGAAGTAACGAAACGATCAATAGATTAAAACATTTTAATAAATTTATTTATTTAATAAAATTTAGTTTCTGAAAAAAAAAACATTCTAATAGTGTTTTTTTTTATAATTTAAAATGTTCAGTGATTTTTTTAACATTGTGATAAAGTTTATGTTCAATAAAGTAACAGTTTTGCCAAAACATTGTAATAAAATATAGTGTTTTTTTTTTATAATTTAAAATGTGATTTTTTTAAAATTTAAAATGTTCAGTGATTTTTTTTAACATTGTAATAAAATAGTTTCTGAAATTTTTTAGAATTTAAAATATTATAAAACGTTCTTTTTTTTGTCTTGAATGTGGATTATCACCATTGTTTTGAATGTAACTCTTCAAAATTGAAAACAAATTCAGCTGTTTCCTCAAGTGCCCCAATATCCTATGTCTCTTATAAAGTCACGATTCACCTTTGCATGGAGTATTGTTGCCACATCTGGGCTAGTGCACCAACCACTAGCCTCTCCCTCTTGGACAGAGTGCAAAAAATAATTTCTAACTTAATAGGTCCGCACTATCTGCCAAGCCCCAGCCCCTGTCACATCGCTGCAGTGTTGCATCCCTGTGCTTGTTTCACAAGTACTTCCACAGAATGAACTAATTCCACTTGTACTCTCCTCTCAACGTAAATACCCCTGCCCCGCCCGCCCGAATAGCAGCAAAATCTGACCCCCTCCACTGTAGAGGTCCCTAGATGCCGGAAGATTTCCCACTCTAATAACTTCTTTCCTCGGATTGCTCGCCTTTGGAATTTTCTCCATGCTCCCTGTTTCCTCGATCATACTAACATGCAGAAGTTTAAATGTAATGTGAACACTTTTGTTCACCCCCCCCAACATAAAAAACCCCAAATAAATGCATTTACAAAATGTTGCTCTTCCTAAATAATTGAACATAAAACAAGCAATTTGCAAGATATTTCATTCGTGTATGAATAATAGACAATGCTGTGTTAATCTGAGGTGATACAGGGTTAACCTCCCCCCCCCCCCCCCCAAAAAAAAAGCCACCCATGGAATTGGTAAGAGAATTCACAATCCTTTCTACAATCCAACCATATCTGGTACAAATAAATTTCAGTCTATGCCTGACTTGTCCACCAAGTTTCAGTCATGAATGTTCAACAGTCTTTCTTTCATCGCCATTCAACGATATGCCCCAAATGTGCTCCTCTGCATTAATCAATACTGAGCACTACCTAGTGGTCGTTAAGAAGTTTTGTCGCAGAGGAAGAGGTGTTGTCAGGGCTGAACATTGATTCCAACAGGATGAGGCACTCCCCACACTTCAAATGACTTTGGTGATCGTCTCATCAGAAAGCAGTATTATTCTGAATGAGCTTGACACCCACTGGACCATAAGCCCCTACTATTTTATCTGTGGGATTATCTCAAAGATAATGTCTATGAAAACAATCCCTGGATTATTCCTGAACTGAAGAGGGACATAACAGCCAAAATCAGGACAGTTCCAAGAAAGGAGTGTGTGACGTGGTATTTTTTCCGGGAGTGGGGGAAGGGTCACCCTGTTTTTTTTTTAATAATGAAAGAGATGCGATGATATACAACGATGATTAATGATATCGTGAATAACATGATTGGCATTCATCTTCATTAAAAAAAAAAAAAAAAAAAAAAAATCAAATGCTTTTGTTTTTTTTAAACTAGTAACTCAATGAAAATATTTAAATTAGTTTATGTTAACAAAAAGAAAAGTAACTAAAATTAAAGAACAAGTAAGTAAATTTGTTTCAGCAGCATGAAGAAAAGCTAGAATGCCTTACCGGAATTGATGTTTTTAAGTTAAAGAGCCTCCTGGATTAGTTAAATAAAAGTTCCTTGATGGATTTAGATATGGCTTTTCGATTCCATAATTTATATCTAGTAAATCAATCGTGCGCATTTGCTCCTAGATCGAATTTTTCAGAGATACTTGCAGCATCATACCACTTCACCCAGATGACCCTAATTAATTACCAAATAATATTCTGGTGGTATTCAACAAGCGTTAATCTTTCTAAAATTATAATTAGCCGCCCGCTTACAAAAAGCTAGTTTATTATACGAATAGGCTATTTTGTCGGGACTGGCAGAATAACGATGGGGCTGTTATTTTGCCGGTTCATGTTTATTTAACCTAACTGTTACAGTTACAGTGAAAATTTCACGAGTCAACTTAACTGCCGGTTTATTTTTATTTCAACATTTTTCCAATAAAAAAAAGAAATAATTAAAACTTCTGACTACTTTTTAAAATTAAATAATTCATACGGCGATTTTCGCCACGACTTAGGAAAAAATAAGTTTTATTTCACCATAGACTAAGTATTACGATGAATTTCTATGTCCATTTAAATGCATTTACGTATTGTTTTTATTGTAAAAAAAATACAAATTATGTTTTTAAGTACAAATAATTCTCTTTGAACCCCGTTTATGTCTACTTTTTTTAATATAACTCTCTACCGGATTACCTCATAATGTTTGTTTGTAAAAACAATTCAACTTTGCATTAAAATTCGTCGTTACATGTAGAAGCTGAAATTATTGACATTTACTACTGTTATTATTTTATCGCAAGAAAAACATTCAATTTAATGGTTAATTTAGTGAAATGATGAGAAATAGTCCTAACATTTATCTTAAAAGATAGTGAAAAAGCAGTTTTAAAATTGCTGTTTAGATTGTTTATAAAACTGAAATTATATAAACATACATACTGTTGAAAAAAAAATTATCTGATTTAATTTCTTTAGGGACTTAGCTTTAATTATTTTAGTAATCAGATTTCTTAACAAGAGTTATTTATTTTTTATATCAATGAATAAAAACGAAAACATTTTTTATCCGACGCAAATTACTTCTAAATCCGACTAAAGAATCTAATTGTCTGTAATATTCTCGTTCATTTAATTAATTTTTACTTTTAATGTTTTTGTATTAAAAGCAGATATTTCTTTTATATTCAAAAGATTAAAATAACCGACAGAATAACAACCGATGATGACGATGAAAATAAATTGTTATTAAATATTTGTCCTTATTTATTTCATTACCCTTTCTTTCACAAGGCCATAACAGTTAGGTTAAAAAACATAAGCCGACAGAATAACGAGGGCTCGTTATTCTGCCGGGACTGGCAAAATAGCCTCTTCCTTTATTATATTTGGTCCTAACCAATGAGATGGGGTTTCAGGTTTACTGTTTCGCACTATAGACATAAAGAAATAGTGTAGGGGGGGGGAGGGGGGCAACCAAAATACTCTCTTTTCATTAGCTACTACACCGACATGTAAGGGATGGTGACCAAAATGCTCTCTTTTACTTAGCTTCTACACTGAGATGTAGGAAAGGGCGACCAAAAAGTTTTCTTTTTCATTATCTACTATAATGAGATGTAGGAAAGGGCGACCTAAATGCTCTTTTCAATGGCCACTACACCAAAGTGTAGGGGAGGGTAACCAAAAAGCTCTCTTTTCATTAACTACTACACTGAGATGTAGGAAAGGGCAACCAAAATGCTCTCTTTTCATTAGCTACTACACCGAGATGTAGGGGAGGGCGCCATTTCTGTCCCATGATTACTCTACTTACCCTTGATCCTCACCTTATAATTCTGAGTGTTTAACAAGGGCACATCAACTACCATTTCTTTAAGTCTTAGTTATTACTCGACTGGGAATTGAACTCTGGTCGCCTGGCCTATTAGCAAACACTAACCATTGTGCCAAATATCCTAGATTTTCTGAATTACTTCTATCTTAAACAAGAATAAAGTATATATTAAAACTACTTAATGATTGTGGTTTTAATCTACTCAAACTTTTGCCATTTTGAGAATGAGATGGAAAGTGATGAAAGATGGAAGTAGATGTGGTGATAAAAATAGGATGGGTTGGAATTTTTGAGATGAGGTCTGATAATTTGGGTTATTCGGACAACTACTACTTCTATCCGGCCATGGTTGACAGAACAAGAACAATCCATCCCCAGAGTGGATTAAATAAAGGGTTCAGTTTTTAATTTCATATATGTTCCCGAATTCGACTCGAAGATTCCCAAATGTGAAAAAGATGCCCCTGAAGATGATCGGAGGTTACATTTAGGCCGAAATGTTGTGAAAATAACAACCAAGATAATAATACCATGAATGATACAGGTCAAGGATACGTCCTTGACAATCATTCTACAAAGAGTCTGGACCATTTTTAAGATGGTGATGTTGCTTCTATCAGGCTGAGGTATGGTTCTGTGCAGTTCTAGGAGGTCCATCCTCTCAGACTTTACCTTCTCTCTCTGAGAAGGGGTTAGTTTACTGGTAATCGCTTGAGGTGCCCCTACCAGGGAATATCGACAGGGCTGCTCAAGCATTTTTTATGGGCTGGGCCAGAGTGCATACACTCCTTGTGTGCGGGCTTTTCAATCTTCACCTTCTGACCTTGTGTCACATCTTTCTGAGTGGGGGGGGAGGTAAATACCAGGATGAGAATAGTAGTCCGAATAATCCAAATAATACACAAGGATTTTTTTTTTAGAGAGGGCATCATTTTAGGAGGATGTGGGAAGGAATAAGCAGAAAAAGAAAGTGATGTGTAATGGTTATATGTTGACTGAAACGACACACACGTATAAAAGCAAAAATATGAAAAATAGAGAATGTTATTTAAGAAAAAATATATATATATATATAGAAAAGACACAAATTGAAGGGCCACCAGAAGCAGAAAAGCATTGCATGCTTAATGTTTCTGTAAGAGAAAGATGATTAAAAAAAAAAAAATTTGAAGCAGAGTAGAACAATTTTTATAGTATTAAAATCCTGTCTCAGCAAACTTCCTTTTTTTTTTTTTCTTACAAATATAGTTTTGTTTTGTAGTATGAAATTCTTCTCAACATAATATTTTATACAAATAAAAGTTATTAAAAACCCCCCAAAAACTATACATAATGAAGATTGACAAGTCCTTAATTTAAAACAAAAAAATATCTTTCAAAAAGAAAATATCTATGTTTTGGATTTTTTGAGATAAGGATTGATAATTTGTATTATTCAGACTACAAGTCTCATCTTGCTTGTTATATTCAGATCATCTTCAGGTACATCTTTTTGAACTTAGAAACCTTCTAGTCAAACGAGAATCTTTATGTACAACTTAGAAATCCTCATGTAATTTCGGGGAAGTGACGACACGGACTGCTGACCTGGGTGTGCCAAGTTCGAATCCAGTCTATTTTGTAGTACAACTTTTATTTAGAGATGTTGGCAAACTTCACAAGAATGCCAACAACTGAATCAAGCCGATCAACAAACTTGTCGCATGCTGACTCATACGAATTTACTTTATGTAATTTCAAAGTGAACCCTTTATTTAATTCACAGGGATTAATTGTTTGTATTCATGATTGTCCCCAGTCATGGCAGAGTAATGAGAGCAACCTACCCCTGAGGATTAAATGGTTCAGTTCAAAATTCCGTAGGGGGTTCTCGAGTTTGAAATGAAGATTCCCAAATTTGAAATGATGTACCTGAAGAATGTCAGAGGTTACATCATCCAAAATGTTGTGAATATAACAACCAAGATGAGAATAGTAGTCCGAATAATTCAAATAATACATCTAATAATATATCTAATTCTAAAATAAATTGTGAAACAAATTTGTTGTAATCTCTGCCCAGTAATATTTTTGAAAGTTTTTCTAAAACGTAAAAAAAACAAAAAACAAACTAAAATTCTTGAAAATATTGAGAACTTTTTCTCGTAAATTTGGACATTCCAAAATATTTTTCTCAAAAAGCAAAATCAAAAACCAAAAAAATAAAAAAATGAAAAAATCCAAAATATAAAATCGAATCTAAAAAAAATAATAAATAGATCATTTTTAAAGCAAGACAAATTTAATAAGTAATATTTTTTTTTTACAAAAGAAAGATTCTAAATTTATATTTAAATCTATTATCTTTAAAATCAAGTTTTAAAAAATCTAAGACTTTTATGTAGTGCAGGCAGGATAAAGAAAGTACACAATTATTGTGAGAGATAGGATTTTAAAAAATTGCACAAATTGCGTGAGATTTAAGCAAAATTAAAGAAAAAAAAAAAGGGACAAGAATATAAAAAAAATCAGAAAAGGAGTGTCTCATGCAACATGCTTTTTGGCAGGCGATGATACCTTCTCATTTAACTTTTCCTCGATGGCATCTTTTTCTTTAAGAAGCTGTTCAAGTTCACTGACGCTTCTCAGCAGGCCCTGCGCCTTCTTTTTCCATTCAGCTTCTCGTACGGAAATCTTCTCCAGTTGCTCTTTCAATAGACTCTCGCTAGCCTCCAATTCGCTGACTGTATCCTCAGCATGTTTCAACTTGGTCTTCAGTAAGATCTCTGACTGTTCTGTGGAATGGACTTTATTGCGAAGATTCTCGCAGACTTCTTCTAACTGATGCAGACGCTCCATTGCAAATTCAGCATTGATGGTCTCACCGGAGGAGAGAGTATAGCTGTTTCCAGAAAGCTTTTCTTGGAGCATCGCATTTTCTTCTTTGATCTCTTCCATCTCTTTCAGCATCAGTTCGACATGACTTAGAATCCCTTGCTCGCTCAGGATCTGTTTTATGCTCTCCAGACACTCGCTCTGCTGTTGCAAAAGCTCCATATTCTCGTCGTCAACGTCGTCGGCCAGCAGAGAATTGTTATCCGGATAGTTGAGCAAATCCAGAGACGATTCCTTCATCTTGGCACTGTCCATGTTCTTGTCGTCTCTTTCAGCTGCCAGCTCGGCAATTGTTTCACAGATGATAGCCGACTCGATCTCTTTCCAACTCTCTTTACTTCCAGAATCTTCTTCATCTATCGACACCGTTTCTTGCTCCGCTTCTTCAAGACCACTCTGTGAGACGGAAGAGTCTGCAGACTGAACTAATTCTTCCGCATCGGATTTATCTAACGATTCTACCAAAATTATTTCAGATTCATTTTCAGGTACGTATCCATTTAATGATGGAATCTGAGTAACTTTCTTTTCACCTTCTTCTTCAAGTTCACTCGTTTGACTAATGTGAATCTTTTCATCTTGTTTGAATTTGTTTTCCGCTGCAACTTGCTCATCAGATAATTGACCTTCTCGCACATTCTTATCTAAGACATTAATGCTATCCAACCTCTCAGCAGGTTTGTCCTCCTGTGCAAGATTTTGCACTTGAGTTGAAACTTGTTTCTCCTGAAAATAAATCATTCATTTAACATTATCTCGTAAGATTCAGTTGGACATGTATCACTCTGCATTCTCACAATTCACTCATCTCATAGCCAATCAATCCATACATTTAAAAACACTTTTCATTATAAACAAGAACATAAGCCAGTTATGAAATTGCATATCTCTGTCTGACAACATAAATGTGGGTCAAAGTCTTATCTGGGCCTTACTTCTCCATATTGTATGAAGTATTCCCAAAGTTATGTCATGGAAACGTTAGTAACTCAAAAATTATTTATCTGATCAGCCTGATATTTCTTATGGTAGTTACTGTTATCAAAGAGCATCAGATCAATCATCAAATTTGGAAAAATCCGAAGTTGAAATTCCTTCAAAATTTCGACCATGACCAACTTTTCAAGGTCAAAGTCATGTAAGATGCAGGACTCTGTTGGTTACAATATGGACCAAGGTGTGAATCTCTACGATGAACAGAACCAAAGTTATCGTCAAAAGTCTGATTTTCACTTTTTCTGTGACCTTGACCTAAATATACCAGAATTAAATTAATTCTAAGCTAGACCCTGACTGATATATTGACTGAGTTTGGGGACGATTGGTCAAGCGATGTGGATGATAGGCTGTACACAAACAAACAAACTCGACCGAAAACATATCCTCTGCCTTAACAGAGGTACTAAAAATTCCGGATCAATTAGGTTTTAAGGACCTCAGAAAAAAGCAAAGGTGAATAGGATGCATTTGGATCTACATCAGTTTCTTCCGGTTGACTTTGCACACTGTAAACAAATGGTGTTTCGTCACAAGATGGATTTTTAATATAGGGAAATATTTATTTTAAGAAAAAAGAGATTGTGTCCCTATTTACTTGCCTCCCCAAGAGGGCGGAATGCATAATAAAATAAAATCTTATCGGGTGCGTCCCATTTGTCTTTGCTTTTTTTCTGGAGTCCTTAAAACCAAAATTCCTTTCAAACATTTGTAAAAAATATATTTAAAAATTTTTTTTTTAAACATGAGTATTTTTTAGGAATCTTTAAAAATCATCTGGCATTGGAAATGATTTTTCTTTCTGGAATCTTAGGGCACCAAGTTACTTGGCAGTGACCATTTCATCGACAAGTGACATGTGAAAGGCTGGATTTGCATTTACAAATTTCATAGAATGGCCTTATGACCTGACCATTATCGTTTTTAAGTCTAAAGAATCCTGACCTCCCAGTTTTTATACATCACCAACAATAATTAATGAAATGCATATGCAACTGGAAACATTTTTATCAGTATCTCCAGAGTGTTTACGTGTAATTACAAAAACACACAGAAAAAATCTTATTTTTATTTTTCCATTGACAGCATGATGGCAAAATTTGACCCCAACTTCTTTGGTGGAATGGTAACACAAATACTGCAGTTGAAACACTAAAATCTCATCAAATCTCACAGAATGTCGCAAGCGTGACCTAATCCAATCTCACAGAACGACACAAGCGTGACCTAATCCAATTGCACAGAATGACACACGCGTGACCTAATCTAATCTCACAGAACAGCACAAGCGTGACCTAATCCAATCTCACAGAATGTCACAAGCGTGACCTAATCCAATCTCACAGAATGTCAAAAGCATGACCTAATCCAATCTCACAGAATGTCACAAACGTGACATAATCCAATCTCACAGAATGTCACAAACGTGACATAATCCAATCTCACAGAATGTCACAAACGTGACATAATCCAATCTCACAGAATGACACAAGCGTGACCTAATCCAATCTCTCAAGCGTGACCTAATCCAATCTCACAGAATGTCACAAGCGTGACCTAATCCAATCTCACAGAATGTCACAAGCATGACCTAATCCAATCTCACAGAATGTCACAAGCGTGACCTAATCCAATCTCACAAAATGTCACAAGCGTGACCTAATCTAATCTCACAGAATGACACAAGCGTGACCTAATCCAATCTCTCAAGCGTGACCTAATCCAATCTCACAGAATGTCACAAGCGTGACCTAATCCAATCTCACAGAACGACACAAGCGTGACCTAATCCAATTGCACAGAATGACACACGCGTGACCTAATCTAATCTCACAAAACAGCACAAGCGTGACCTAATCCAATCTCACAGAATGTCACAAGCGTGACCTAATCCAATCTCACAGAATGTCAAAAGCATGACCTAATAGAATGTCACAAGCGTGACCTAATCCAATCTCACAGAATGTCACAAACGTGACATAATCCAATCTCACAAAATGTCACAAACGTGACATAATCCAATCTCACAGAATGTCACAAACGTGACATAATCCAATCTCTCAAGCGTGACCTAATCCAATCTCACAGAATGTCACAAGCGTGACCTAATCCAATCTCACAGACTGACACAAGTGTGACCTAATCCAATCTCCTAAGCATGACCTAATCCAATCTCACAGAATGTCACAAGCATGACCTAATCCAATCTCACAGAATGTCACAAGCGTGACCTAATCCAATCTCACAGAATGTCACAAGCGTGACCTAATCCAATCTCACAAAATGTCACAAGCGTGACCTAATCTAATCTCACAGAATGACACAAGCGTGACCTAATCCAATCTCTCAAGCGTGACCTAATCCAATCTCACAGAATGTCACAAGCGTGACCTAATCCAATCTCACAGAATGTCACAAGCGTGACCTAATCCAATCTCACAGAATGTCACAAGCGTGACCTAATCCAATCTCACAGAATGTCACAAGCAGGACCTAATCCAATCTCACAGAATGTCACAAGCGTGACCTAATCCAATCTCACAGAATGTCACAAGCGTGACCTAATCCAATCTCACAGAATGTCACAAGCGTGACCTAATCCAATCTCACAGAATGTCACAAGCGTGACCTAATCCAATCTCACAGAATGTCACAAGCGTGCCCTAATCCAATCTCACAGAATGTCACAAGCGTGCCCTAATCCAATCTCACAGAATGTCACAAGCGTGCCCTAATCCAATCTCACAGAATGTCACAAGCGTGCCCTAATCCAATCTCACAGAATGTCACAAGCGTGACCTAATCCAATCTCACAGAATGTCACAAGCGTGACCTAATCCAATCTCAAGAATGTCACAAGCGTGACCTAATCCAATCTCACAGAATGTCACAAGCGTGACCTAATCCAATATCACAGAATGTCACAAGCGTGACCTAATCCAATCTCTCAAGCGTGACCTAATCCAATCTCCCAAGCGTGACCTAATCCAATCTCACAGAATGTCACAAGCGTGACCTAATCCAATCTCACAGAATGTCACAAGCGTGACCTAATCCAATCTCACAGAATGTCACAAGCGTGACCTAATCCAATCTCACAGAATGTCACAAGCGTGACCTAATCCAATCTCACAGAATGTCATAAGCGTGACCTAATCCAATCTCACAGAATGTCACAAGCAGGACCTAATCCAATCTCACAGAATGTCACAAGCGTGACCTAATCCAATCTCACAGAATGTCACAAGCGTGACCTAATCCAATCTCACAGAATGTCACAAGCGTGACCTAATCCAATCTCACAGAATGTCACAAGCGTGACCTAATCCAATCTCACAGAATGTCACAAGCGTGACCTAATCCAATCTCACAGAATGTCACAAGCAGGACCTAATCCAATCTCACAGAATGTCACAAGCGTGCCCTAATCCAATCTCACAGAATGTCACAAGCATGACCTAATCCAATCTCACAGAATGTCACAAGCATGACCTAATCCAATCTCACAGAATGTCACAAGCGTGACCTAATCCAATCTCACAGAATGTCACAAGCGTGACCTAATCCAATCTCACAGAATGTCACAAGCGTGACCTAATCCAATCTCACAGAATGACACAAGCGTGACCTAATCCAATCTCTTAAGCGTGACCTAATCCAATCTCCCAAGTGTGACACAATGCAATCTCACATAATATCACAAGCGTGATCTAATACAATCTTACAGAATGTCACATTGTAAATCAATGCAAGTGTTAATAAATGGTAAAACATATTTACCTTTTGGCCTTGTTTTTCTAATTTATTTAGTTTTTCTTGAAGCTTCAGTTTTTCCTGTTGCAAAATAATCACCTTACTCTGAAGTTCTGCAGCAGTCTTTTCAAGTTCTTCAACACGCTAGAAAGATAAAAATAAAAGAAATTGTTGAGAAAATAAAAAAATTCTAGAAATATAAATATTTATTCTGATAAAAAAAATCTAGTTTAAGAAAGAGAAGAGCTATCCTGTTAGCTATCTCCCATAAGAGTGGGTAAATAGTCCGAAAAATATGTCCATTCACTTTGATGTTTAATACCTAAGACACAAGATCTATCTGGCTTCTTTGCAACCTCTACTTCCTGCCATGAAGTAACTTCCCGTACACGTTAGCTTAACCTCTAACGGAAAATACCCTTTTCTTGCTCATTCTAACCATTCCGTTTTTAACACACTCACGCCTAAATATTACTACAGCATATCAACCTTTTTGGGGTTAATGTCAAAACTCAATACTCATTGCAAATAATTAATTCAAACGAAACTGATATTTTAACCACAGTTGGGGAGAAATTATGAGTTAATATCTGTTAAGCCCTTAGTCTAAAATAATCTGCAAGGCAGAGTTATCTCCCTTGCACACTATGAAAGAGCAGAGTAATATGTCCTTGAGCACGCATTGCATTCAGAGAGATGACATCAGCCATGACAGTTTGGATGTAAACAAACTTGCCTCAGGAAACATCAAACAATCATTCCTCATCCAGCGGCTTTCAAATCATCTCTCAACTTGTAAATACAATTTTTTTCTTTAATAAGTAATGAGTGACAACTTTATCAAGGCTAAAAATCAATCGATGATAAGGGATGGTCAGATGCATAGTTGAACGATGATGAATACTATGAGAGAATTGAAAATATCCATAGACGGCCCTCTCAATACAGCAGCTGACCCAGAAAACAGCAATTCTTCGCCCTTTGTCAAAAATATCACTCATGGAATGTGAGGACTAAAGGATCAAAATAGGATCAAAGCAAGAGTTTAAACTTTAAAGCCTGAGATTACTTTTCAAGGTTCATAATTACTTTTGAATAAGAGAGTGTCACGATAGTAAACACATGGCAGCCATTTTTCACTGTCTAATCTATTATTATTATTGGATAAACAATTTACTTCACTATTGTAACACATTCATTCGAAAGTGATTTTCAGGCCTTTAATGTTTTCTTTTTACTAATGAGCAACCATTTATCGAACCCCAAAATATGTGAGGATAAAGGTTACGTTAACGAGATGGATAGATTGACAGTTGAAAAATGATGAATACCAGGAGAGGATTGAACATCTCCAACATACCATCCACTCAAAACAACAGCCGACCCAGAAAACAGCAATTCTTCCCCTAGAAACATCGCTCACGGAATGTGAGGACTAGAGGACAAAATAGTGGATGGGGTGGGGGGGTGGGGATAGTGAGAGTTACTTGGCTGTCGAAAGTAAACTCAAGATCCACTTTCTATTTTCCATATTGATTACAACATATCATTTTTAAAGGAGTTATTGCACAAACAAAAATTAAAAAAGAATTAACACTATAATGTAAGCATTAGATACCTTCCAGCAGACATTTTTGTTGCTGATGTCGACATCCTGGGCTGGTAATAAAAGTCCATCTTGAAGTAGCAAAAATGTTTACCAATGGTGACAGGATTGAGTTAGACTAACACTAATTGACAAATAGGTTAATTGCACCTTAAACAACCAGCGGTGCTTCTGTAGCTTGGATGGGAAAGGGGGTGGGAAGTGGAATGAACTCGTGGTGGGTCAGTGATGTTAGTATTTATACAACTAAACTAGTGTACACCCTCTGTAAAAATGACACGGCGGGGGGGGGGGGGTGATTATGCTTCGCCAGTGTTCACACTCGCTATTTATCTAGATATATCACAAAAATAGACTTATGCCAGTAACTTAATTTTTCATATATGAATTATTGTATCATTTCTGATGACCTAAAGAAAAACGAAAACAGGCAACCTGTGGAACTTCTGTGACTTGAAGGGAGGGGAGGTAGAAAGTGGAGTGAACTCGTGGTGGGTCAGTGATGTTAGGATTTATACAAGTAAATTGGATTTTAGAAGTACACAAATCTAATGGATACCATAAAGGCATGGAATCTTTATTGGCTGCATATTGTTCAAGGTTTTGATTGACCTTAAAAATAGACCAAGAGAAGAGTCTATCAGGCATGTGTACACAGTATGATGATGTATGGAAGTGAAACCTGGCCAGTGAGAGTTGAGGACATGCGTCACATGGAAATAAATCATATGAGAATTATACGATGGATATGTAATGTGAGTCTTGGTTTGGTAGTTTTGTTTTACGGCATATCAACCCTTCCCGGGCTATTCAATGCCGAATCCGGCCATTATAGTAAAAGTTTCTACGCCTCAAGTTCCTTATATCTTCAAATGTTTAATCATCGTTTTTGGTTTGGTAGTTTTGTTTTACGGCATATCAACCCTTTCTGGGTTATTCAATGCCGAATCCGGTCATTATAGTAAAAGATTTATGCTTCAAGTTCTAAAAATAAAATAAAAAAGGGGAGGGAGAAAGGGAGAGGGGCTGTTGTTTTTGTTTTTGGTTTTGTAGAACATAATTAAGTTTTACAAAAAAAAAAAAAAAAAAAAAAAAAAAAAAAAAAAAAAAAAAAAAAAAAAAAAAACGTCAATGTAGGTGAATTTCGTCTCAGGGAGCCACAGGGCAGCTTGATCTGGTATCACCAGAATGTGAGTCTTAAAGATAGGCTTAGATCTGATGAGCTTAGAGAAACATTAAATCTTGACAGTATTGGAAGATGGGTACAGAGCAGAAGACTTTGATGGTATGGCCACGTTACAAAAGTTATTGGGCTAGTAGATGTAGAACAATTGAGGTAGCAGGGTCAGTTCACAGGTGAAAACATGGGAGGAAGTGATAAGGATGGATTTGAAAGAAAGAGAAATAATTAAAGACCTGCCAGAGATAGGTTAGTTTGGAAGTCAATTTCTACAAACTTTCAAACAGATGCCACCATGTAAAACCAATGTTCACCAAGTTTCAGACATGAATGTCCAACAATCTTTGTTTTATCGTTGTTCAAGGACACTTTGATTATCGTCTCATCTGCAGGAGGTGTGATCCTAAAATAAGCTTCACACTTACCAGACCATAACTCCCAGATTTTTTTTACCTGTAGGGTTACCTCAACGATAATGTCTATCAAAACAAATAGACTATTCCTGAACCAAAGAAAACTGTCACAGTCAAAATCAGGACAGTGCCAAGAAAGGAGTTTGTCAGACTTATTGACAGTTTTGCATGTCGTATCCAGGTGTGCCTATCATTGAACGGTGATAAGACAAAGACTGTTGGACATTCATGACTAAAACTTGGTAGACAAGTCAGGCATAGGTTGATGTTTATTTGTACTAAATATGGTTTGATTGCAGAGAGGATGGTCAATTTTATTAACGATTCCATGGGTGGCATTTTTTTAGGGTCACCCTATAGTATATTTCGGAAAACCTTTTTAAGCAAGGCCTTTTAGTGTCATTCCTTTTGTTATCAGATTTTTTTTTGTCAAGCTTTCTTCAAAATAAAATTAAACATCATCAAGAGGTTCTCATTAAAGTGATCCTGTTTCTATGCCTGGCTGCAAATACAGCAAAATATGAGTCAGATCACACATCGTGTTTTCGTTCTGACCTCCTCACAGCTTTGAAGTAGACAGAGAGGGAGGGAAGGCACATGGGGGTGGGGGACTTGTGCACACACCATCATCACACGGAATACTGTATCATTAACTGAGGGTGGGGTTTCTTTTCTTTTAGCATAGAACTATTCATTAGTATCCATTGGAGCCGTTCAGTTTTAGTCTTTTTAGCATCAGAAGCTGAAATCTAGTCCGTGCTACTAACCTCTGACCCCCACAATTGGATAGGGATGGTTTCGGTCGTATTCAGGAGGCCTCTTACTTGAAATGTTGCCTGAAAAAATTATATATGTTTTCCAAGTAATTAACACAAATGAATGTTTCTTTTCTCTTTTTTTTCTTTTATTTTCGTATTCAAAAAAAGAAAGGGAGATTACTAAATACACTTTATTATAAACGCAGAAAGGGGAGGAAAAATTTTTCATATGCAAACATAAGTCAGTCATGAGAGTGCATACCTCCACCCCACATTGTAAGGATGAACCAAAGTCTTATCTAGGCCTATTTATAAAAGGTATGAAACGGGCTTGGGCGGAAATGGACAAAGGCGCGCATGCGCAAACTATTCTAATCGCCTATATACCACTGCACAAGACTGAATATGTCTCACCGAACCACATACCAATCACTACGCGAGCGATTACATATAAGTGCAAAAAAAAAAAAAGAAAGAAAAATAGATCTTAATTACGTAACTGCTACATATCCATTCACAAAAAGACACTAAGTATTTTTGATATAAACTATACTAAAAGTTATCTCCCTTGAACCATTCGGAATTAAGGTATCTC
>OY744533.1:54491307-54498807 GCA_963556195.1 Sepiola atlantica | reverse complement strand
AATAGGATGGATGTGTAATGTGAGTTTTAATGACAGGCTTAGTTCTGATGGTCTTGAAGGAAAATTATATCTGAACAGTACAGAGAGATGTATGCAGAACAGGAGACTTTGATGGTATGGCCACATTGAAAGAATGGACGAGAGTTTTTGGGTTAGCAGATGTAGAACATTTAAGTTAGCAGGTCCAGTTCACAGAGGAAGGCCAAGGAAAACATGGGAAGAAGTGATAAAAATGGACTTGAAAGGAAGAGGAATAAATAAAAACCTGACTAGAGATAGGTTAGTTTGGAAGTCAATTTCTAAAAGACGTCCAACACATGCCAACATGTAAAACAGGCGCTAAACCGAATATGATGATGATAACATAGTGGAAGGAATAAACTAAAAAATAGGCAAGTTCGTATCAAGTATCGATATGTCTGACGGATTGATATTTGGGTCTTACTTTGCAAAATCTGCAATATAACTTCATGTGTTAGATGCAACTCTGAAACAAAAATGTTTACAGAAATTGACCAGGGAGAAAAACAAATTCTAAAATAGTAAAATGGCGGTACTTTGCTGAATGTTTACATCATATTGTCAAACTTACTCCCACCCTCACGCTATCCCTTACTTTACCCACCCTGCTTTTGGGCCTTCTTTTCTCCAACCACTACTTCCAACTTTATGTATATCTGCTTTCACTGTTCAATAAATGTTATTCTTGAAGTTTCGTAAATTAAACGAAATATCGATACAAAAATCACGATTGATAATAACTTCTGTCTGAGGTTCGAACCTCGGGGTTGGTGCACTTGTTGCATCTAGCCACACTGAGGAGTCGTAAAACGACGAAACAGTTATCTGTGGATAACTTTATTTTATATATTAAGCACTTTTTGTTTGTTTATTGGTCACTTATAGGCTCTAAAGCTACTTGACATAATTACTTATATCAAATCTGTTGCTAAGGTAGCTAGGAAGATGATTGGGTCATCCTACTGCTCTAGAAAGTACCTCACTCCTGATGCAATCCTCTACCTTGATAAGAGCCAGATATGCCAGAAGATGGAGTACTGCTGGCATATCTGGGAGGTGCCGCTCGGAGTACCCTTTCTTGCCTTGACAGTGTACAAACCTGACTTGGCAATCTAGTGGGGGATGATCTCTTCTTTTCCCTACAACCCCTTTCACACAGAAGAGATGTCGTTAACCTATCTCTACTGTATCGTTATGTTCATGGTAAGCGCTCGATTGAGCTCGACCCCTCCCCCCCTCTCCCCTGTAAAACATTCATAACAAGAACTCGCCTAGCTTCAACCACAACAAAGAACTTTCCTTTCTTACTCCCTATACCAAAAACTAAACTGAACTTCCATGAACAAAGTTTCTTTCTTAGAACATCCCATCTGTGGAAACAAAATACCACAAGGCTGCTTCCCAACCGACTATAACACAGTCGTCTTCAAGTCTAATGTAAACAAATACTTGTTGAGTCGTCCTCTTAAATATTCAAATTCTGCCCATTCCACTCACTGTTTCCAATCCTCTTGTGATGGTGTTCATAGTCTAACCGATGATCTTATTAGCCATTATCCTTGAGTGGCCCCCGGGCCTTAATAAGCGGGGACCCATTAGTAAATAATTAAAAAAAAAAAAAAATTACACTAAATTTGGCACTTCTGAAGATTCTTAGTGTGTCATCAGGGGCAGGGAGAAGATTGCTAATCCTACTAAAGCTACTTCTAAAAACAAGAAACAATCGAAAATTGTTAGGGTTAGAATTGCCCTTTGGCATATCGATTATGTCATAGTAGTGGGTAACAATTCTAATAGTAATTAACAAGGAGAATATTTTGAAAAAAAAAAAAAAATATTTTGAAAACCTGAACACATTTATTTATGTTTTTTAAAATAAATTATTTATTTATCTTAAAAACTACCCTAATAGTAATTATTATTACAACTACTAATGATAATAATAAACACAAATAGGTTAAAAACTATTGGCAAAAATTCCACCAAATTTAGCATGAAATACTCTTGATATTACAAGTATGCCATGGAATAGTGAACATTATAATACTAGTTTGTACCCACTCCTTGAGCAGTGTTGATACAGTATCTGGGTATATCAATTTCCATCTTTACCTAGTTTCTACTGCTTTATAGCTAGTACGAAGATAAATATTTGTGAAATTTTGTTGAAAAATTTTGTGTAGTATTTGTATGAGAGTAAGTAACTATGACGAATGTATTTACATGTTTTTATTGGCAAAAAATATTAGAAATTATGTTTTTAAGCCTAATGCCTAATACCTTTCATGTCTATAAAAAGGGTCACTTAGTCTAAAAATATATTTATTTAATGTTTTTTGTCAATTTTATTAAATGTACCAAGTTAAAAAAAATTCTTTAGACTTAAGTGAGATTCAAACTTGAGTATTGATATCGTAAAAACTACTGCCTTAGTAATGTGCACTCTGCCTATTCTTTTTTTTTTAATCAACCAATCACATTTGATTTCGATTTGGTTTCTATTTGCGTACGAACAGACAAACTCCAAAAATCCCATAATATTATAATAGCATATAGATTTAGATATGTTACTACGGCTTTGTCAACATATAAAAATGATAGCAGCGTTTGAAAAGTAATTTAAGTTTGGATAAAACTTTTCTGCAGACTCACCTGATTCTTTTAATGTCCTTTCAGTTTAAAAGAATCCTTAAAAAAAAGTAAAAAGGCGCCTTTTTTTGTTGTTTTTTTTCTTCTTTTTAAGGAAAACATAAATAAAAAGACCTTAAAATTACTTTGGTTGCTTTTTCTAAAATTTGTTATCCAATTGATATTTGAGAGTAGACAGTCTGTTTGGGTTTATGTCTGCAGTATAAAAATATGAGAAGTGAGAAGAAAAAGCTGCTGGCTTGAGGGGAGAAGGTGCAGGCGGTAGGATCACCCCAGCTGTAAGAACTAAGTTATGGGGGTGGAGAAACTGATAAGGCTGCCAAGTGTTTTAAAGGCAGGCAGAGTGTTATGACAAGCTGAAAGTGGTTAGATGAGGAGGCTTAAAGGAATACATATATATATATATATATATATGAGAGGGAGAGAGAGAGAGAGAGAGAGAGAGAGAGAGAGAGAGAGAGAGAGAGAGAGAGAGAGAGAGAGAGAGAGAGCAATATAGATACATAGCCGGGTGCAAAAAGTGTTGAAATTTCTAATATGGGTACTGGGCGTTGCCCAGGATAAAACAATGTTTCTAAATGGATCATCATTTTTTTTCTTTAAAATATATATATTATTTTTATTGGTTGTGCCTTGCAACTAAAAATAGGTTTAATAAATAAAAATTGTTTTTACAGATTAGAAAAACGAGGTGAATTCGACCTGGAGGTTAGGAGTACAAAAACGTGGACTTGTTTCCAAAGTAAAGAATATACAGTATCACAGAGGGCAAAGAAACTGAGAAGTCCACTAGGAAGTTTAATATGATTCGCTAAAAATCCCGACTCTGATGCTGGCTCCCTCAAAAATTCCTAACTCATACGTCAATTAAAATAAATTCGATCCCCAAGTTGTTGAGAGAATAAAAAATCAGATTAAAGAAATAAAAATAAATACTACAACACACATTTCCATTAGTCGGCTGGGAAAAAAAAGAATACTCTACTCAGTTTAAAAAAAGCCCTGAGACTCATGCTGATTCCTTAAAATATTCCTGGCTCTGGCAATTTGAGTTATTTAAAAACAAACAGTTGCTTTCTCAGGCTGTCACTCAAACAAACTTACTCCATAATTAATTTAATCAATTAATATTGCACCAACAAATTCCTCATCATGTCATACGATGCTGATTCCTTAAAATATTCCTGGCTCAGACTTAGAGGTTGGGAGTTGACTTAAAGAAAATAAAAAACAATTTTACTCTTACAAAAATTGCTGATTGACTCCTACACCTAAAAATAAAACACAGAACAGATACTACACTTTGCTGCTAGCCAAAAGAAAGCAAAGTCTACCAATGTGGGAATTAATGGAGGCTTACAGATTATGATAAAAAGCAACCCCGAAAGTACAGCAACCTAACAATATGTTATAAAGCTAAAGGAATATTGGATATTTTTGTTTTAACGTTTTAGTGACCGCATGTTTGGGCACCTTTCCCGGACATGCGGTTGCCATTTTGTGCATCATTTTATCGTAACACATACGTTTCGGAGAAAGAGGAAAAAACATACAATAATGCAGAAACGGTTGGTTTTACGTATGTACACATTTACAGTTTGTCGAAGACAAATGTAAAATGGGAACACAAAATATAAAAGGTGTGCTTAATATGATATGCTATGCAAGGGGAGAACAGCCAATCATTAAATGAAAGAACACATTAATCTCCCAAATACAAACAATAAAGACATGCATTGCCGGGGGCCAATTTATAGAAATGCATGGACATGGTATAAATAAATGTAACTTATATTTTGTTGTGTATTCTGGAAGCCTGTACGGCTGCGACCAAAAGTGTGAGTCTGAATACAACTGTTACCAAGGTTTGTTCAAGGTATGCCAAGGTGGCTTTGGCTGCCAAACCGAAAAAAAGAGAGAGCCTTGTTCTAAATTCCCCATGCGGGCAGAATTATATTTTTGATTTTCGGAACAAGAGAGCGCATTCTCTTCATAGGCTAGTATGATTCAAGGGGAGATCACTGATAATCTAAGAGCCAGCAATATAATTAGTGTAAATGATCGCAATGCTTTATTTTAGAAATGGGGGGCATACAATTTATATTGATAAACGTAATAGTGGCTTATTTGAATTTTAATTAGGGACAAAATGTTAATTACATTTTTTTAGTTCAGTCCTGTTAAAACAATATTAGTTACTATGATCTGTTAGGTCACATAGTTAATGATTGTTTGTATTTGGCTTGGTGTATCTGTTTTGTGACATATCAACCAGTAACAATATTTGGACATGTGTGTGTTCAAAAAGGAAAGAAAATTCCACTTTTTAATTAGATTAAGTAAAGAGTAATTTTCAACTAGAAGTTAAAAGTAAGGAATTTAAGTTTACGTGTTCAAGAAGTTACATTATGGCGGGAAGTTGAGATGAAAAAAAAAGGAACTAGAAGTGAAAACTCATACTCAACTTGTAACAAAACTTGGACATGAATATGTTAGAACGATGCAGAAAAGGAAAATTCTATCTTGTAACTAGATTAAATAAAGAGGAATTTTCCATTAGGAGTTAAAGTTATAAAATTAAGCTAACGTGTTCAGGAAATGACATTATGGATGGGAAGGCCGGAATGACACATAGCAAAGCGAGTGAAATGATTCTTTTTTGACAGACAGGTATATTTGAACGCGTGCATG
Organism: Sepiola atlantica; assembly: GCA_963556195.1. NCBI lineage: Eukaryota > Metazoa > Mollusca > Cephalopoda > Sepiida > Sepiolidae > Sepiola > Sepiola atlantica. The sequence continues at coordinate 54,493,446 of OY744533.1, read as the reverse complement.
TTAGAAACAGAATGTTTCATATAAACGTATATTAAGTGAAGAGGAATTTTCCATTAGAAATTGAATTTAGAATTTTAAGCTAACATGTTTAGGAAATGACGTCATGACAGGAAGTTGATGTGGCAATGAAGCCAAAAAATGTCTTTTTGGGGCTCTTCCACCTACCTCTATGTAGGATGACTGAGAAGAGATTTATAATATGCAACTGTCTAGACGAACTTGCTATGTGATACTGTAGCAACATTAGAACGTGCGTTTGATAGAAACGGAATTGTCAACATTAAGGTAGATTAAATCTCTATTAGTAATAATAGATATTCAAAATATTAAAAATACATAATGATGTATTAGTCATTCATGTTGGAGAGATCGTGACGGATGTTCCAAGACTGGAGTGGTCTTTACAGGATGCAAACCTGGGAAAGAAATATGGAGATCCTTGTTTGCCCAATCGTCAGTGAAAAATAAGAATATTTGATATTGTATTTTTACTTTCAGTAGCGACCCCATATTTCGGTTCTTTTCAAGACCACACAGTCGTCATGTTGTGTGCATTGTGTTTTCCTTAGTACATACGAGATTGACGATATCTGGGAACACATAGCTGCAACCAGTAGAGGAAGTCTCCATACAAACTACGGCCATTAAGAGATGGAGAGCCAATCGAACTATGTTCAATTGGCTTGAAAGCAAGCCAGGAAAGAGGCTGAACATCCGGTTCTAAATTTGCATGTTGGTGAATTTAAATATATTTTCAGTTTTTGGAAGTAGAGTGTATTCTCGGTTGGCTAGTATAATTCAGGGGAAATAACTTGGATGTGGCTAAAGATAGATAACTCTTGCATATTCTGAGCCAACATCAGGATTTCCCTTTCAACCAAATGGAATGCTAATTAGGATGTTTTTGGTATCAGTTTGGCTGCAGGAGCTGGCAGTGAATAACATGTACGCCATCTCACCGCCGTTATGGATTCAGAGTTATTAATATAAATTTAAGATATACTATATTTAAAATATGTTATTTAATAATAATAATACTAAATAAATATTCCACAGTTGTATCTTCCATCTCTTGTATATTGCTATCGTGCATTCTCTAGACGTTTAGCGCAAACACAGACAACGATATTATTGAACATACTTTGTTCAAACTGAAATATACTTATCTAAGTACTCTGGTTTATATAGCTTCAGAATATATCTGGTCATGGGGGTCTATCTCCAAAACCATTTTAGGAGTTTGCGATTAGGAGAGTAAAAAGTGGACCTTCGGTTTACTTCCGGCAGCCTCGTAACTCTCGCATCCTTTATTTTGTCCTTTAGTCCTTACATTCCATGAGCGATGTTTCTGACAAAGGAGGAAGAATTCCTGTTTTCTGGGTCGGAATCTACCCATCTAAAACTTATCGTTGACTAGTTTTTGACCTTGAAGTAGTTTTTATTTTTAGTCTTTACACAAGTGACGCCATGTCTTGTCTGGAGCGATTTATATATAAAAAATAAAAATATTTCCATTTGATAGACGTCCGGTACAAACGCGGACCCCCTACGATATTGCTGTACCACCTTTGGACAGAACAAATCCTACACAAGGCCAAAACAGTGTATTTTAGTTCGAGTTTGATGTTTAATACGACAGTGACATCAGATGAAATTTAAAAAATTACTTTTCTTACTTTGATCGGGCGATCCCATCTTTTAAAAAAGAGGTGAAAGGTGATAACATACGTACAAACATTCAATTTCTTTATTATATAGATTCTGATGGTAAATAAAAATATTTTACTTACAAAATTACTTAATTTAAAAAAACAAACTTTAATTCACTCCAAACAAGGCACATTGCACTGAAACGTAAGGGACTACTGTGAATTAGGGTCCAGATTTATAGGGGGCATCCTAAGTGAGGAGATGTGCAGCGAGATGTTTGTTCACATTACATTTAAATTTCTGCATTTTGATACAAACAGGGAGCAGGGAGGGAATTCCAAAGGCTAGCAGTTTAAGGAAAGAAGCTATTAGAGTAGAAAGTCCTCCGGCATCTGGGGACCTCCACAGTGAATGGATGAGATTTAGCTGATTGTCGGGTTTGTCGGGTGTATTTACGTCATAGGGAGGACCAGAGCAGTAAGTTCGTCA